>CM076582.1:425810029-426079098 GCA_034641835.2 Pinus albicaulis
ATCACAATAACATCATTTATAGAGATCACTTCATAGATGTTTGCATTCCATATGGGAATATGAAATGAACAGGTATGAATCTTTACCTTCCACCTTCTCATTTCCTCGCTCAGCATTTCAGGATGTTACAACTCTATATACTCATTTCAGTATTTAATTAGAGTTTTTCTTTACCGACGGAGACTTGCCTTTGCATCACAAACAATGTAAAATAAATAATATATTTACAATTACAATCAATTATTTTACTCAACCCTTTTAGTTTCTTAGATTTGCTATGCATTTGTCCTCTTCTTCTTGTCGTCCTTTTGTCTTTTATGTTTCTGTTGTTATATTCCAACTTTGCTACATAACTACCCCTTTTAGCTTGAGCCTTTTTGTTTGCCTTACTGCCGCAACATTATTCTGCACGAGCTCCTAGTCCTTTGTTCTACGTTCATGTCTTTGTAACCTGTGGGGTATGACCCACATAACTCCCTTTATACACGCAGCGGATTACAAATCTGAGCTTTATCAAGATACATACGTTTTGCGATTAAAACAATGTATTAACATACATACTTAGCAATCAAACATCACGTATATAACATACACGCAACAGGGCTATCGAGTCCCACAGTACCTTGAACCAATCATAATTCATCGCAAACAATTGATCGTAGGTTTACCACTCTACCAATAGCGATAAACCATAAACCATGCGATCTCTGATCTGCACTCGTGCACGGTGCTGCCACGTGGACTCCCTTCATCACATCGCGTCACTTGATCCTTATCAAAATGCAACAAAAATAACATACCTTGTGATGTCTTTGGAGTTAAACCCTGTTTATTGCAGGATGCGATGTTTCGCAAGGTCGACATGTGTCCCTCCATTTCACATCGCAAAAATTTAACTTAGCTTGCAGTCTCCTTCCTGTTATCCCTTAAGTGCTGCGATGTGCGGTATGTGGGAGAGGTCCATGTCATCATCCCACGTCACCCTACCATGTCGTCGCCACATCATCATAGATTACCTACGATCTGTGGGGGCCACATCATTTGCCACATCATCGCCACATCACTGCCACGTCATATTTACGTCACTGCCACGTCATCTTTACGTCATTGCCCGTACTTCGCAGTTCGCAACATATAATCATTTAACTTGGTGGTTAACCTCTATTTCATGCGATATGCGATATGGCGTCGTGCCAACACATGTCCCTTCTCCACTTCGCATCACACACATAATAACTTACCCTGTGACGACCTTAACACTTAACCGCTAACCTTTGCGATTTACGAAATCACTCCTGAAGCGATTTGATCTCCGCCATCCATCTCTTGCCTTCACTTTTGCGATCTAATCCTGAATTTTCGTTTGCCTCCCTTGGAATTATTCAAATAATTCTATGCCTTAGTTGATTTTTCATTTATCTACATTGTCCTGCTCTGTAACTCCAGTTTCTCCACGATGTTCCTCTTGTGCTTGTTCCTAAGCTTGTCTTTATTGATGAATGTCATCCTGAGTTATCACACTTGAAATCTACCCTTTTCATACTAATTAAAGCCCTCTCTGTCTCTTGTCTCTCAGCTCTCTCTCTTGGCTTAATCATCTTTGTTTAATTGGCCTCTTCCTCTCGGCTCTCACCTCTTCCTACTTCTTCTATGTATAAGATCTATGGTCTTCGCTGTGTCTTGAAAATATGATTTCCTTTTGCTGTGCGTTGAAGCAATTCGCTGCCTCTCTGCTTCATATGTTGCCTCTATTATCTCTACTTCTTTGCTACCTCTGCCACCTTGCTCCCTTTGGTGCCTTCTTAGCTGCATTTCCTACCTCTGCTACATTCGTTGCCTCTCTACATTCATTGCCTCTCTGCTTTTGTTGCTTCTCTACCATCTCTGCTTCTCTGTTGCCTTTGCTTCTTTGTTGCCTCTACTCCTTGTCTGCCTTTCTTCTTAGCTGCATTCATTTCTTCTCTACTTTTGCTACTTCTCTGCTACCGTTGTTGCCTTTGTTGTATCTGCTACCTCTGGTGCTGATCAAAGTGTTATGGTGCTGCTCCTTTGTGCCATCAATGAAAATATTTCCAACACTAGATCCCCCAAATGATGTAAAAAGGAAAAGCTCTATAAGAACTCCGACAGGTTAACGAAGAGCTTAGGAATGAAAGGATACAGGAGTGATTCGTCGGAACAGTAATATTCAGGGACCTAAAAACTCCTCCCAAATGGACTCTGCAAAGGGGTAGAAAAGAAAGAGATGACAAAAATATTTAGAGGCCACCCTAGAAAGTGAGCATCTGCCCTGCCCATGAAAGCTAGTTTTCATCAAGTTCTCCCATTTCCATATTTTTGTATTCGAGTCAGCGGCAATATTAATATGTTCATGGAGATATAAGACTAAGGTTATGTTGTAGCCGCTACAACACCACCCAAAATTTTGGGGTGTATTCAAAATTTCGGGTCCCCCTCTGCTCGCTTAGCCATTAGGGTTTTCGACCCCTCCTGTAGTCAGTGACATCCCCGTGACCTGTTCCTAGCCCCTCGTAAACCT
Organism: Pinus albicaulis; assembly: GCA_034641835.2. Taxonomy (NCBI): domain Eukaryota; kingdom Viridiplantae; phylum Streptophyta; class Pinopsida; order Pinales; family Pinaceae; genus Pinus; species Pinus albicaulis. The sequence continues at coordinate 425,812,569 of CM076582.1, forward strand.
TCTCACCATCATGACGAGACACTTTTTCCACAACCATGCCATGTGCAAGGGTGGTCATCATGCATGAACTCGAATGGAAACTTTTCTGGGTATTAGGTATATCCATTAGAAGCCCTTTCACCATGGATCATTTAGGCATGCTATTTGGGTACTTCACCAAGCTCATATAATTTAGCTGGGGGCACCATTCTCTAAAAGCTAACTGTGAGCTAATTGATATTATAATGTTTCATGCAGGTCAATCCCATGGATGATATACCCAACAATGTCATCACCACACCGAGGGAAAGAAACTAAAACTAAAACAACAAGGGCGCAGTGGTGGAACATGACACTTTCATACCCTGTCCATATGGGGATGAGAACTAAGTCTACAATTGGAGACCTAGGCAAGGTGGAGGACCAGGATATGCCAACAAGTGAGAGGGAGGAGAAAGTGAACATTATTTTCAAATGGAGGTTGGTGTGGTGTATTTTTATTCAAATAAGGGATCAAGGGAAGAATTGTTCATGATTTCTGATGCAACAAAATTCTTCAGTTATGCACATCAGATATTTAGACTCATTTCGTTGGGAAATATAAGAATCCTGGAAGAGTGTTCTGACCTTGGCATATCAGAGTCTTGGTGTTGTCCATGGCGATTGAAGTATCTCTCCGCTCTATGTCTTCAGAAGTACTTTTGTTGAAGACATTCAACACTCCGAAAAAAATGAAGAGATTCTTGGAGCATTGTCCTTTGTCTTCTGGACATTAACTTTGGTGCATTTATTCATGTATGTCTTTATATTATTGAAAGTTGATGACAATGGAGAAGGTGGGGCTTTTGCATTGTATTCTCCATTATGCAGGCATGCAAAAGCTAGCCTGCTGCCAAAACGACAAACTGTTGATGAGGAACTTTCAACATATAAAATGGAACTTCCTCCTGACACAAGGAAGGGGTAAAGAATAAGAAATATTTTTCAAAAGCATAAAATCCTTCAGTCTGCGCTGCTGGTTGTGGCTTTGCTCGGCACTTGTATGGTTATTGGACATGGTGTGCTAACACCAACCATTTCTGTGTATTCTGCAGTCTCGGGTTTTGAATTTGTTGTGACGGAACACCTACATGAATATGTATTGGTTCCTATTTCATGTTGTATAGTGGTTTTCCTTTTCTCACTACAATGCTATAGGACACATCGGATAGGTTTCATCTTGGCCGCAATTGTTATCATTTGGCTTCTATATATCAGTGCGCTCGGTTTATATAACATTATTCACTGGAACCCAAAAAATTATCTTGCACTTTCTCCATATGTTGTGACCAATTTTATGAGGAAGACCCGGTCTGAAGGATGGAAGGCTTTGGGTGGCATTCTATTATGTATCACAGGTTCAGAGGCAATGTTCATAGATCTTGGGCACTTTTCACAATTATCAATAAAGATCTCATTCTAGGCTACGCATTATGGAACGTTTTTTTTTTTTTTTTTTGGGCATACAGCCAGCCCCATAAAACACTGCCTTATGGAGGACACAGTAAGATGATCAAGCCTGAAAAACGCACTTCAAATATCAGCAACAGTCCCTTCGCTGATTCAAAGTTTTTGAGAAACTTCCCTCAACAACATAGGAAAGAGCTAGAAGTAGGACAAAGCCGTTGTCATTTATTGCGGAGCCTAGCTTCCCGAGGAGCCATATGTAGCGAGGCCAGAGAACGTGGCACATAAAGAGCCTGCATACATTTGGAACCTCATCAACCAGAAAGAGGTGTGGTCGAAGGTATTCGCACAACAACATATGCCTGAAGGGTCTTATGTGAGAAATTTGCGGCATTCAAAATTGGTCGCATAGCGAATGGATAAAAATGGCGTTGTTGATTAGTCACCAGGTCGCATATATAAGAAATTGACCAGGGCTGCGACTCAATAGGTTTCACGACTCAGCGACCCCTTCAAGTCGCATTGCCGAGATCTCTACCCACACAACATACGGAATATTACCGCATTGGACACCCAGCAACCTCTCTAGAGTCATAGCACGAAATTAAATTTCGTCGAGCCCGTTACTTTTTTCCATCTATCTGAATGGTGCAATGCGTGCGCCATAAATGGCACGAGAAGGCGGACCTCACACAACAAAACAAAAGAATATCTATGGTCGCAAAAGCGCACTTCACAGGCCTCATTTCGCAGAGTCGCAATTTTTCCTCCCAGCTAGGAGATGCGACCCAAATCCAATGAAACTATGTGACCTCTCCGAGGTCGTAAGGTCACAGAAGGGTGTGTCCAAGAGAAGCTGCGACCAAGGAAATTCTCTGACTGTGCGACCCCCATTCCAAAGTGAAACCTCTGCTTCAAAGTGCAACCTCTCTCAAGGCAACGCCCATGCCTCTCCAGAAGAAAAAGTCGCACTCTTAAAATAGGTTTAACATGTATTTAGATTACAAGAGGTGGTAGATGCTTTAAAACGGGAGCAAAAGAACCTTGTGAGCTACACACGAAAGCATGGATATGTGACGCGAAAGGTATCGAGCTTGCATGACAGCAAATGATCAAGTATTGTTAGGACACCCTATAATCACGCTGTCAACAAAACAACAAGAATGTGCCAAGGAAATGTGCGCGTGCACATATATTAGCTTCATCAAGAACATAAAGGCGCGCTGCGTTTTAGCTATGCGAAGAGTATACAAGGCAGTGAAGGAAATGCCTGCAAGTCTTGGTAGTCAAAGGGAAAGCGCATTTGTGTCAATATCTTTTGTATCGTACATTTAAAATGCATGCACTCCTGCAGGCTTGCCAATAGGAACACCTCAGCCTTTTATGCCTTAACAACGGCTGGTATCCTTTGCCTTCTGCGTGTTGGTGTTGAAATTACAAAGTGGGTTGATTTGAAGATACAACAAGAAACTATTTTCTATGCCGGAACATTGCGCAAGCCGACACCACATGGGTACCATGGGGTAACTGTTGAGAAAGCCCGTTCAGGTTTTCATGTGGCACATAACTCAGCAAGATTTAACTTTCTAGATGCCATCGTTTGTTGCCTTTCAGCTTCTCAAAAAAACTTTTTGTTATATATGGAGATCACAGCCTATATGTGCAGAATGTACATAATTTATCAAAGATCTCCAGGATCTGTACATACTTTTCATACAATGCCTGTATATGGGATATTTCTAAACTTCTACCAAATCAAAATCTGGAAACCAGAAACCCATTACATTGTATGGGGAATGGCACCAGCAGAGGGTCTCTTTGTGACAGGTTCTGCAGATGGTACAATAAGGCTATGGGATCTTGCTTTAAGGTTGAGCACAAAAGAAATTCATCACAAAGCTCCTGCATTAGATTCAAAATCGACTAATATTTATTGTAAGGACACACTTGGTGTCATATATTATGAGATAAATGAGGATCCTATCAAGAAATGGTTAGAGGCAGAGAAATATGTTGATCTAGCTCGGGGTTTTCGTTCATTAGCTGAGCCTTCATAGGAGCAGATGGAGACTGCCTGGCAGCTGGTGATTGCAGTGGGAATCTACATGTAGAGGTGGTCGATGCATAGAGCCGAAGCTAGGGTATTCTCTGGCAGGAAAGGTGGATCCTTTCAAAGCTCCAAAGAACCGCAAAGGTATTTAGTCACTTTCACGAGACAGAGATGAAGGAAAATAAATCTTGCTACGAAACCCAGAGATCACTGAAAGAAGGTCGCAAATTTGCTCAAGGTCGTAGGTCGCAGATTGACCGAGGTCGCAGGTCGCGGATTGCCCGAGGTCGCAGGTCGCTGATTTCCCAGGGTTGCAGGTCGCATATTTGCTCAAGGTTGCAGGTCACAGATTGACCGAGGTCGTAGGTTGTGGATTTCCCAAGGTCGCAGGTCGCAGATTTCCCAGGGTCACAGGTCACAAATGGCCCAAGTTTCAAACCAGCCCAATAGTCAGGAAGACCAAGAGTTAAGGGGGCAGCTCAAGGGTCATCTCAGCCTATATGTACAACTCCGAGAAAGGATTCAAGGGACTTTTAGCTCGACAATGAAAGCCAGTATGGTAGAGGAATTGTGGCGAGAGAGCTAAAGGCACTCAGCTCTTGGGATCAATTAGCGAGAGAGGTAGCGAGGCTATGGTTTTTTATCATGCATTGAGATGAATAACCCATGTTCCACTATTGGGTTTTGACGAGTTGTAAACATGTATTTGACGTTGCAAAAACATTAATAATATATTCTCATTTATGGCACTGATTCACATGCTTGTTTGTGGTGATATTACTAGTTGTCTAGTGCTTCATTACGTTGTACGTCTGCATTCATGCATGCCATCGGTTATGAACTATTTATCAATGGTTGTATGTATGTCTGCTTTTAGATTAGTGTTTATTTGTCTTTGCCACGATGGTAATCTATTGTGAACTACTTTGCAGTTAACTTTTGGCGTGTTTTCTTTCATGTATGTTTGACTGGTTTTCAGCTCACTGATCCCAGTCATGGCATACGCCCCTTCTATTTTTTGCTTCTTAGACGTACTTGTATCTTTGTCAATGGTTCGTTAATCTTGGGCTGATTTTGCTTCACCGATTGGTCATTTCATCTCCGCCTCTGCTCCATCATCTCCCCATCTGACAACCAAGAGTGGAAACAACTATGGCGGTAGCTGGACCCACATACTAGATGGGACTCCTATCCCAAACGGTGTGAGGTCTGATTGGGACCTTTCACCGGGGAGACCCCCCTTGTTGTTGGCAATACAATTTTTCCTGTCAACAAATTGGCGCTAGAAGGAGGGCCAGATGACAAGCTAAGCCCTTAGAGCCTATAGTTAGTCTCATATCTATAATGGATCGTCTCTAAATCATTCTCCCAAGATGTTTATCGGATTTATCTGGTTCTCGATGCTCAATGCCCGATGAACCTATGTATCACTTGTCCCAGTTAAAATTCGATGGTGAAAACGGAGTTTCCATAACCGAGAACCTTTCGGATTTCTGTGATTTTTGTGAGTATTACGAAATTTACGACGAGGAGCTAGATTCCGTGCTTTTCTCCCTCACTCTCGAAGTTCGTGCTGAGAAATGGTGCCACACATTTCTAGCAGCTTCCATTCATTCGTTCGAGCAGCTCGCTAGTGAATTACAACAAGCTTTTCACAAGTACGATTTCCAAAATGTATTAATGAAGTTAAATAAGATCAGAATGGAACCTCAAGAATCTATAGAGGATTTTTCTATTAGGTTTTTAAATTTTTGTCTTGAGTTCCCTGAAAGGGATGTCGATTAGACATATTTAACTGAACAGTTTCGACACGTGATTTTCATTTCCCTAGAACAAGTTCAATCAACAACCAAGCCTGATCCTAGTGACTGTTATGATGATCTTCAAGTTGCTAGTTGTTCAGATTTTGTCCTGAAATATTTCACACACTCTGTCAAATCGGAGCTTGAAAAACATACTAGCCTAAGATCTCTCCCTGACAATGAAACTGATCCCGAGTCCACTGAATGTTTTCCTAAGTAGGATTCTAAATCTCATTCTCAGACTGATAATAAATTGAGTCTTGTCCTGAGAAAAGTTTATTTCCCTACAAAATCATTGGACCGTGATGGGCATATGAAATCATTGACATCTCCAGATGACACTGATGTGCAAGATGAAATTCCGTGTACGGTTGATACCCCCACATCTGAATCATTTCATCCTTTATTCCCTGATTTATTTCATGAGTCTGCCACACCAATAATTTCTTTAAGTCACTCAAAATTTTCTTATACTGGTATTGGTGGAAATCATGAGCACGTGGGTGGTGTTTCACAATCACATTACAAAAGTGATGAATCCCTTATGTCTGATCTTTTTCATCCAAAATATTTAAACAGCCAAAGGAGTGAATACATGTCTGGAAACTTCAAGATGTTTCTTTTATCGATTCATCCCAACTGTTAACTCCTGGGAAGCCTAACGTGCTGGGTCCCCAACTTGATCAACCTGATGGATCCAGCGATCACTACTTATCTGAAAACATATTCACTCATGCCTTTGAGGACTGTCATTCGTATCTATTTTTCGACCATATGAAGCCTCCGAAATTTGATGATCCGCTTGGTGAAGATTCAAGGACCCATCAGGAAATCGAAGCGATTCAGCTTCTGCTGCCTGTTATCCCAAGTTCTCACGAACTTTATGAGACCCTTGAAACAAGTCGAACTAGGATTTCTCAAAGTAGGGTTTCTGAACTGATGGTTCCTATGCATCACACTCCTCTCAGAATAACCGCGCCAGATGTCAGCTCATTTGGGAAAGCCTACCATTCAAGTGATGCTTCTCTGAGCACATCTTTCTATCTTCTAACAACTGATATGCAACAACCGATATACCCTAATTTATTCACTAGAAGGGAAACACCAGCCATTGTCCCTAATCTTTCAAGTTTTTTCCTAGCCAGTACCAGTTGCACTCAGACACAAGCATGTGATGTTTGGAAAACCTCTCTACTACCTGAAAATATTCCGGTCAATTCACCCCATCATGGGAAATCTAAAGAATCTGATACATTGGATTGTCAATTTTTCAGTGCGCAAACATTTGGCCAAATTAATGATAAGCCCATTGATGTTTGTCCAATCACCACGATTGGTGATCACATCCATTCAACAATTGATATCGCCAAACCTTCAAAGTTGGGAATCCCCCCGCTCGAAGGTCCGGAGTTTGTTTAGGACGGTGAGGAATTTCATCCTCCACTAAAGGTTACTTCGGATTCTCACATCCTCAGCGAAACCTGGGAACAACTTCGAACTAGGGTTTTCAAAATTAGGGTTTCTGCAAGTCGATTCGCAAGCATCTCAAATTCGCCTGGCGGACGCCTATTTTTTCCATTCTATCAAAGTGATCATCCTCAAAATCATGATGAGATTTTCGGCTGGTTTGATGAATCCTATGCAATGAATATACCTGCAAATAGGCAATGTCTTTCCTCGCTTCCGTCGGACCTAAGGTTGTGCGTGGATGGATGTGTGTCATTTATAAATGATTTTATGTTTAAAATACATATTTCTATGTATTAGGATGAAAGTGAAATTCAGATAGCACAATCCATTCTGGCACATTCTGTGGTAAGTAGTCATGACCTTCTTGCTATTGCACATGCTCTTCAGGTAAGTCTTGTTGTTAGTGCACAATTTTGTATGCTGGCTCTGCTTGCGAACATTGTTATTCTTACAGGATGGGAACTAATGTGGTGGTTGCACTGGAAAGCTGATTTCACATAACCCAACCGCCTCTTTGGTTAAAACAAGGGTTTTAGGTTTAGGCTAGCTAGGATCTGTTAATAAAAGTTTGTTAGTTCAAGTTGTTAATTAGGCTTACATGCGAAAGTTTTACTTTATGGTTTAAAATTATGTTCGTTTCCTTCTCTAATGGTCAGTAGCTTTATGTATTATAATTTTCCATTTATTTTGCACTCATTTCTCTTTCAGTTTGCTTATTGCTGCGTAATGTTCTAATAATCACTGCATGTGCTTTGCCTGATTTTTTCCACCTGCAACTAGTTGATCTTTCTTGCACATGGCATTGCATTGCATCATAAGCCTCGTCTGTTGCATTGTGTTGTGTGCTTTCTTCCTCACATAATTTTCACAAGTTGTTGAGATAGCTATGAAATTTTACGTATATTGCATACCACTGCATGAGCCCTCATTGAACCTAGGGCCTTGAAACCCTCGGTGCCCGGACTAGCTTTCTTACTCCTGCTTTCATGGGTTTAAAGCTGGATGGATTTCTTTTACCTCTTTGCATGCATCGAAATCCTGATGATATTTCTTACTTGTTTTGCCCTGATTTCTGAAACCCTAACTCCATTGTTTACGTGAGGTTGCGGTGGTTACCTCAAGAGACAACTTCTCTCAAAACAGGTCATCAAAGTCACGTTCTCAACATAATTCCTATGAGTTTAATTTAATTAGCCAGGGAGATACGAGCCGGTTTCTTGTGGGGAACCCTAACAAGTTTGAATGGCCTATACCCATCACCTGAGCCTTCTGCCCAGCATAGTCTCAAACATCTTAATGATCTGTTTTGCATGTTTCGCCTATGGGTGGTAGATGGGATGTGAATGCTTGGCATGAGGGCAAACCCAAATAGAATACCTTTCAGTTTATGTCAAACAAGAAACAACCTCTCTTGCCCGTAAAATAAGTCGGGATCCCTCATCCGCCCATGCAAAAATAAGTGCCACGAGCACATGAAAATAAGTTCTACAAGCACATGAAACAAATAAGGGTAAAGGATTGAGAAAGGCTTCCTGCACAGAGAGGTAATGCAATGACTCCGTCGGGGTACTGACCAGGCTCGCTAGTAGCAGAGAAACGTTTGTGATTTCTTAAAGTGACTCCGTCGGGGTACTGTCCAGGCTTGCTGGCAGGGGAGCAACACTGAAAACTTATTTTAAAATTCTAAATATAATAATCCCATTGCCTTGCTCTCTACACCATCATCAAACTGTTAGCATCTGTGAACTTCCGCATTGACATGTTCTGATCAATGAGACCTAGTTGAGGCACAATGATTGGGCATATATGAAAAAGGTTAAAGTAATACAAAGGGCATCACTATCTGGACATAGACTATTATTGAGACATTGACAGAGGTGTTGGATTCTACCAGTGGTTCGCCAATTGTTGTAGCTGCTACAACACCACCCAAAATTTTGGGGTGTATTCAAAATTTCGGGTCCCCCTCTACTCGCTTAGCTATTAGGGTTTTTGACCCCTCCTGTAGTCAGTGACATCCCCGTGACCTGTTCCCAACCCCTTGTAAACCTTCTCACCATCATGACGAGATACTTTTTCCACAGCCACGCCATGTGCAAGGGGGGTCATCATGCATGAACTCGAATGGAAACTTTTCTGAGTAATAGGTATATCCATTATAAGCCCTTTCACCGTGGATCATTTAGGCATGCTGTTTGGGTACTTCACCAAGCTCATATAATTTAGTTGGGGGCACAATTATCTAAAAGCTAACTGTGAGATAATTGATATTATAATGTTTCATGCGGGTTAATCCCATGGATGGTATACCCAAAAATGTCATCACCACATCGAGGGAAAGAAACTAAAACTAAAACAACAAGGGCGCAGTGGTGGAACATGACACTTTAATACCCTATCCATATGGGCATGAGAACTAAGTCTACAATTGGAGACCTCGGCAAGGCAGAGGACCAGGATACGCCAACAAGTGAGAAGGAGGAGCAAGTGAACATTATTTTCAAATGGAGGTTGGTGTGGTGTATGTTTATTCAAATAAGGGATCAAGGGAAGAATTGTTCATGATTGTTGATGCAACAAAATTCTTCATTGATTCACATCGGATACTTAGACTCATTTCGTTGGGAAATATAAGAATCCTGGAAGAGTGTTCTGACCTTGGCATATCAGAGTCTTAGTGTTGTCCATGGAAATTTAAGTATCTCTCCACTCTATGTCTTCAGAAGTACTTTTGCTGAAGACGTTCAACACTCCGAAAAAAATGAAGAGATTTTTGGAGCATTGTCCTTTGTCTTCTGGACATTAACTTTGGTGCCTTTATTCATGTATGTATTTATATTATTGAAAGCTGATGACAATGGAGAAGGTGGGGCTTTTGCATTGTATTCTCTGTTATGCAGGAACGCCAAAGCTAGCCTGCTGCCAAAACGCCAAACTGCTGATGAGGAACTTTCAACATATAAAATGGAACTTCCTCCTGACACAAGGAAGGGGTCAAGAATAAGAAAGATTTTTCAAAAGCATAAAAGCCTTCAATTTGTGCTATTGGTTGTCGCTTTGCTGGGCACTTGTATGGTTATTGGAGATGGTGGGCTAACACCAACCATTTCTGTGTATTCTGAAGTCTCGGGTTTTGAATTTGTTGTGACGGAACACCTACATGAATATGTATTGGTTCCTATTTCATGTTGTATAGTGTTTTGCCTTTTCGCACTACAACAGTATGGGACACATCGGATAGGTTTCATCTTTGCCGCAATTGTTATGATTTGGCTTCTATATATCAGTGCGCTCAGTTTATATAACATTATTCACTGGAACCCAAAAATTTATCTTGCACTCTCTCCATGTGCTGTGTATAGGTTTATGAGGAAGACCTGGTCTGAAGGATGGAAGTATTTGGGTGGCATTCCATTATGTATCACAGGTTTAGAGGCAATGTTCATAGATCTTGGGCACTTTTCACAATTATCAATAAAAATCTCATTCTAGACTACGCATTATGGAACGTTTTTTTTTTTTTTTGGCATACAGCCAGCCACATAAAACGTTGCCTTATGGAGGACATGGTAAGAAGATCAAGCCCGAAAAACACACTTCAAATATCATCAACAGTCCCTTCGCTGATTCAAATTTTTTGAGAAACTTCCCTCATCAGCATAGGAAAGAGCTGGAAGTAGGACAAAGCCGTTGTCATTTATTGCGGAGCCTAGCTGCCTGAGGAGCCATATGTAACGAGGCCTGAGAATGTGGCACATAATGAGCATGCATACGTTTGGACACTCACGCAACATATGACATATTACCACATTGGACACCCAACAACCTCTCTAGAGACGTAGCATGAAATTAAATTTTGTCGTGCCCATTACTTGTTGCCATATATCTGAATGGTGCAATGCATGTGCCAGAAATGGCACGAGCAGGTGGACCTCACACAAAAAAATGCAAGCATATCCGTGGTCACAAAAGGGCACTTCACAGGCCTTAGGTCGTAGAGTTTCAATGTTTTCTCCCGGCCAGGAGATGCGACCCGAATCCAATGCGACTATGTGACCTCTCGGAGGTCGCAAGGTCGCAGAAGGGTGTGTCCAAGAGAAGCTGCGACCGAGGAAATTCTCTGACTGTGCGACCCCTGTTCCAAAGTGCGACCTCCGCTTCAAAGTGAGACCTCCCTCAAAGGCAACACACATGCCTCTCCAAAAGCAAAAGTCGCACTCTTTAAATAGGGTGAACGTGCATTTAGATTACGAGAGGTGGTAGGTGCTTTAAAAGGGGAGCGAAATAACCTTGTGAGCTACGCATGAAAGCATGGATATGTGACGCGAAAGGTATCGAGTTTGCATGATAGAAAATGATCAAGTATTGTGTAGGAGACCCTATAATCACGCTGTTAACAGAACACCAATAATGTGCCAAGGAAATGTGCGCGTGCACATATATTAGCTTCGTGAAGAACGTAGTGGCGTGCCATGTTTTAGCTATGCGAAGAGTATACAAGGCAGTGAAGGAAATGCCTGAAAGTCTTAGTAGTCAAAGGGAAAGCGCATTTGTGTCAATATCTTCTGCATCGTACATTTAAAATGCATGCACTGTTGTAGGCCTGCCAATAGGAACACCTCAGCCTTTTATGCCTTAACACGGCTGGGATCCTTTGCCTTCTGCGTGTTGGTGTTGCAATTACAAAGTGGGTTGATTTGAAGATACAACAAGAAACTCTTTTCTATGCTGGAACATTTCCCAAGCCAGCACCACATGGGTACCATGGGGTAACTGTTGAGAAAGCTTGTTTAGGTTTCCATGTGGCACATAACTTAGCAGGCTTTAACTTTCTAGATGCCATTGTTTGTAGCCTTTCAGCTTCCCAAAAAAACTTGTTGTTATATATGGAGATCACAGCCTGTATGTGTGGAATGTACATAATTTATAAAATATCTCTAGGATCTGTGCATAATTTTCACACAAATCCTGTATATGGGATATTTCTAAACTTTTACCAAATCAAAAGCTAGAAACCAGAAACTCATTACATTGTATGGGGAATGACACCAGCAAAGGGTCTCTTTGTGACAGGTTCTGCAGATGGTACAATAAGGCTATGGGATCTTGCTTTAGGGTTGGGCACAAAAGAAATTCATCGCAGAGCCCATGCATTAGAATAAAAATCGACTAATATTTATTGTAAGAACACACTTGGTGTCATATATTTTGAGATAAATGAGGATCATATCAAGAAATGGTTAGAGGCAGAGAAATCTGTAGATCTAGCTCGGGGTTTTCGTTCATTAGGTGAGCCTCCATAGGAGCAGATGGAGACTGCTTGGGAACTGGTGATTGCAGTGGGAATCTACATGTAGAGGTGGTCGACACGCAGAGCCAAAGCTAAGGTCTTCTCTGGCAGGAAAGGTGGATCCTTTCAAAGCTCGAAAGAACCGCAAAGGTACTTAGTCACTTTCATGAGACAAAGATGAAGGAAAATAAATCTTTCTACGAAACCCAGAGATCATCGAAAGAAGGTCACAAATTTGCTCAGGGTCGCAGGTCGCAGGTCGTGGATTTCTCAGGGTCGCAGGTCGCAGATTTGTTCAAGGTTGCAGGTCACAGATTGACCGAGGTCGTAGGTCGTGGATTGCCCGAGGTCGTAGGTCGCAGATTTCCCAGGGTCGCGGGTCGCAAATGGCCCAAGTTGCAAACCATCCCAACTGTTGGGAAGACCAAGAGTCAAGGGGGCAACTCAAGGGTCATCTCAGCCTATATGTACAACTTCGAGAAAGGATTCAAGGGACTTTTAAATAGACAATGAAAGCTAGTATGGTATAGGAATTGTGGCGAGAGAGCTAAAGGCACTCAACTCTTGGGATCAATTAGAGAGAGAGGTAGCGAGGCTAGGGTTTTGTATCATGCATTGAGATGAATAGCCCATGTTCCACTATTGGGTTTTGACGAGTTGTAAACATGTATTTGACGTTGCAGCAGCATTAACAATATATTCTCATTTACGACACTGATTCATGTGCTTGTTTGTGGTGATAGTACTAGCTGTCTAGTGCTTCATTATGTTGTACATATGCTTTCATGCATGCCATCAGTTATGAACTATTTCTCAGTGATTGTATGTATGTCTGCTTTTGGATTAGTGTTTATTTGTCTTTGCCACGGTGGCAATCTATTGTGAACTACTTTGCAGTTAACTTCTGGCGTGTTTTCTTTCATGTATGTTTGACTGGTTTTCGGCTCACTGATCCTAGTCACGGCATACTCCCCTTATATTTTTTGCTGCTTAGACATGCTTGTATCTTTGTTCATGGTTCATTAATCTTGGGCTTATTTTGCTTCACCGATTGGTCATTTCATCTCTGCCTCTGCTCCATCATCTCCCCATCTGACAACCAAGAGTGGAAACAACTATGGCGTTAGCCGGCCCACATACCGGATGGGGCTCCGACCCCAAACGATGTGAGGTCTGATTGGGACCTTTCACCGGGGAGAGCCCCCCTTGTTGTCGACAGTACAATTTTTCCCATCAACAGGTTCATTGACAGAAATGCATCCTTTTTCCAATCCATCTCAGACAAGATTCTCCTGTTTTTGGGACAGGGAGATACCAGCTTCACCCAATTCACAATGATAATGTTCCAATTCAGTGAGGAAATCCCCAACAGGAAAATCTCCTATGCGTGGGGCCAAGAAGTTGAATAAAAAAAAGAAAATTGTGCGCAACCAATACTGTCTAGTGAATTTTAGCTGAGGCTGTTGAGACTTTGAATTAATGGAATAGGGAGAATATGGTTTCCAATGAAAAATCTCATCGTATCCACATCAATGAGAAACTTAGTCTCGTTGCCCACCTGCTAGTGAAGATTGGAACAAAACCACAAACATGTAGCCATTAATCTATGCCAAATGTAACATGGCCTTGTATGAGAAGGAACCCCTACAACAACCGAATCTTCCAAATCATTTGTTTGGATATATTTAGCAAAATTAATTTCTTGCCATAGTCCCTTAACATTGAAGACCTACCAAATATTTGAGGCCAAGAGAGCTAAGTTGAATCTTCTAGCATCTCGAATTCCCCACCCACCCATATGAAAAGTCCTGGAGATCAACACAAGTTTGATGAGATGAAATATTTTGTTGTTTCAAGCCCCAAACTAGAGGAATTTCATATACAACATTCACCAACGTGACCCTACCTCCAAGACATTTAAATGCTAGATATTTAAAGCCATCAAACAATATGCAAATTTTGATCCCAAACGTGTCAACGATTTGAATGATGGCCTCTGAAGCCCCAACATCAGAAATAATCTATGATTTGTATTTGTTAATTATGAGGCCAAAAGCTCTGCCAAACTGCGAGAAGACCTGGAAATAAGTTTCTCATTCTACTCTTTTTGCTTCCCCTGCATAAAGACATCATCCACGAACAAGAGGTGTGTTGGTGAGTAAATTCCTTGTAATTTTGCAGCCCATAATTGTCCTAACCTCATTTTTAGCTTTTATTCTTCTACTAAGAGCATTGATCACCAAGATAAAGAGAAGGGAGAGATAGCGTGTGATTAATACTTAAGCCTTAAGACACAAAAATGACCTAAAACTTCAAATTATACATGATATTAATATTGATTTTCAACACTACTTTCACCTCTTCATAATTTTAAAAATTTTGTGTATCCCTTAAATATGTGAAAATTGTAATCTCATCTTATATTATAAATGCTTAAAAATATTAATATTTAATTAATTTATTAATTGATTTTAGCATTTTATAATTTGGCTAAAAGTTATAGTGCCTAGAGTGCAATTCACTTGGTAAGGGTAGTGAAAATGGAATTTCATGTATCAAGAGATTCGAATTTCAAATCCCTCGATTAATTGACTTGGGTAAGGGTAGTGAAAATGAAATTTCATGTATCAAGAGATTCGAATTTCAAATCCCTTGACTTATTGACTTACCCATGTATGTGGAAGGGCATACACAGGTACTTAGAACTTATGATAGTACTAGTAGAAATCCTCCCCATGTCATGTAAATACAAAACCGACGCAACATTTTTTTTTTTAATTTTTGCTTCACATACAACGATGACTAGTGACAACTACATCCACATAAAATATTCAAATAGATCCACCCGAAGGGATCACTTCCTACTGGCTCATTAGTAGATCCTAACCTCAACAACATTGAGGAGAAATGACCTCATGACCTTCCATTAGCAAGGAGCTTTATATATGAGATATCGACCAATTGAGTTAACCCTTGTGACTAAAACACATTGAGGAGAATTGACCCCGTGACCTTCCATTAGCAAGGTGCTTTAAAGACAAGATCTCGATCAATTGAGTTAACCTTTGTAACTAAAATTGGTATAATAATCCATTCCTCTAGTATATATATATGAAAGAGATTAATAAAATATTATTTTTCCATTTTAAAATTATTATATTAAAAATAATAATAATAAATCCATTGAAATAAAAAGTATACAAATAAATTTTATAGTAAATTTCAAAGATTTATTTTCTATTATGAGTTGAACATTGAAAAAAAATGTCTACTTAATTAGTAATAAGAAAAATAAGTATGTATTTACATATGTACATAACAATATTTAAAAAAAAACTAACTTAAATTCATTTTGGTTCTAAAGTTATAAGTAGGGAGAGAAATCCAAAATTTTAAAGTACAATAATTTTATTATTTATATCATTAAATATGGAATTAATAAATGACATAAAAGTAAATGAAAAAAATTTAAATATCAAAAAATCATATATCTTGTAAGCTTCACAGATATGGATTTAAAACAGATCTAGTTTTATATCATAAACAAATGAATGACATCCCCTTCCACTTCCACTTTATGTTATTACTACAAAAAACTACTTCTTAATACTAGAACATTGAATATAAAAAATCTTTTAATACCATTACATTATATTTCTCATTTGGGTTTATCATATCTCTAATTTTAATTCAAAAATAAATATATATATGTGTGTAATTGGAATTTTTTTGTATTAATTAGAATAATATTGCATTTATTAATCAAAATATTTTTGGTCGTTGAGAAAAATGATTATTATTATCTCTACATAAATTTAATTTACATGGATAATAAATTTAGTTCACAATTAATATATTGTTATAATAACTTTAATTATTTTTATTAATTATCATATAATAATTATCTCTTTAATTAAAAAAAATAATGTATTTAAAATATAAATATGATAGTCAAATCTCAATAGTATAACTAGTGAGAATAGGTCTGGTCAAACTTCATAATGATTTATAGAGGTTGCTGAGCCATGCTTAGTGTTGATATGACCTAGCAAGATCCCAAGTGATTAGTGATTTTAATTCCTTAAATGCCATAATTGTTTCTCAAATCTAATCCACTTAAAGTGAATGCCAATGCAACATTTCCATTATCCGTCTAAATCTCTCTATGTTCCTTCCACAGGTAAAGGCAAAATAAAATTAGAAAGAACCATTAAAGAGTGTCGGACAAATTTCCAACCTTTCCTTCCCTCAGGTATAAAAGTTGTGAATTAAGGTTGAAGATATGTGCCAATCACCAAATACCACCTCTCTATGGCTAAGGTGCAACGCTTCAATTTTCCAATACGATATTTTGTTGTCATCCATGGTACCTCTTGTATGTTGACAGTTTGTACATTGTTCCAATCAGCGATTCTGTGGAGACCATATCCAATTCAATAGTCAACTAGATTATGAGTGGACTATTGACTGCAATATCATTTCATAATTTGAGGGAGTCAATTCCATTTGGATTATGGAAGATTTCTTCGTTGTTATGTGCATTAAAAAACGTACAGGAATTACAGTTGATAATAATATTCACCGTAATGAGGAGGGGAAAGATCAAGGAGTTCTTGAAATCTCTATTTACATGTCTCTCCCCCTTCAAGGATCAAAACTTTGATCAAGGGGATTACATATTTTGATCTGACTGTACAGTGTAAAGGAAACTTTGATCAAGGGATTACATATTTTGATCTGACTTTACAGTGTAAAAGGACAAGGATAGAATTTTTCTAACAGTTGTTGCAGGTCATATTTATGGCTCCACTGCAAAAGGAATTAATGTTTCATTCTCAATTTACTATAATAATGGCTTGATGGTATGGCCTATCTGTTCCTGTAATGGCTTAGTGAGTTCTAACTCCAAAATAGGAAGGGGATAACATGAATAAAGATTGCATAATTAATAGATTGAGAGTCGTTTTCAGAGAGCAGGATATTTTTGGTTTTCAGTTTTCAGTTTAGAGAATGAGATTTTAATTATCATATAGAAGTTATTTAGATTTTTTTTCTCACATTTATAAGACTAGCATATGAGTTTAAAGGGATAAAATTTCTTTAAGTGCAAAATACAATGTGTTTTTTTTCATTGTTTAAATTGTATTTTTGAATGCTAAATAGAATATGCATTAAATCAATATATATATATATATATATATATATATATATATGGTATACACAATTTTTTTAAATAATGTACAATATATACTTAATTTACATTACATCACATGCAGAGACACTTTATCATACAAATTAAAATGGTTTAATATTATTAGTATAATTAAGTATATATCAATATTAATTCTTATTAAAATATTTTATTGATAACCCATATTCAATATATTTTTATACAATATTTTACAACATTAAAATGTTTTATTTTAACAATAAATTTCTTTGTAGAGATATATATGAAGTTGATATTGAAATAAATTAGTTAGCATAGACCTTCAAATAGTTTATTTAAATCTCTTGTTAAAATATTCTTGAAAAGTATCAGATTTAAACATCTTACTCATACATTTTTCTACTTCTATTAGTTTTCTTAATTATAGCGCACATTACTTTTCTATTTAGAACATTATTTTTATTTTATTTTAAAGAAACGCAGAAAAACCAAAATTCATACACATCCCTTCATATTTACCTGAAAAATTACCCTCTATGCTCAAGGATATTTCTGGCTGAACCTATGTCAATTACACATTTAAGAATATCTCAAAAATAACAAAATCAAATAATTTTATTTTATGAGCCCACAACTAACAAATTTTTTATTTATAAAAAAAATTGCTTACATAATTCTGATATGTTTAAAAGTCAAAACAAAAAATTGTAATAACATAGTTCTGCATTTTACAAACATCTTTTACATTGCATCAGATACCAACTACATGAAAAAGATGATCCCAAAAACTCTCATACATTAAAAAGATGGTCCGAAAAAATCCTATAGAAAAAGTGCTGCATGATGTATTTAAAAAGACACTAAATATAAAAATAACAAGAAGTATTTTAATGAAAATTCAATATATCTAAATATATCCCATGCTTTATAAAGAGTCAAAAGTAAAAATTGAAAAGTATTTTCACTAATCTTTTGTTGATGATGATGACCAAGTTTAGATAGTGCTTCAGCCACTAGATCTTATCCCTGTAAATATGAAAAAATGTGATTTTTTTGAAACAAGTCTTTAATTCATTTATTTGACACATCTAGTTGCAAAGTAATGAAAGAGCCTAATACTAACAATGTGTCAAGATGGAACTATGTAGCACAAAATAATAGACCCCAAAGAGCAATAGCTTTTTCCCATATGTTTGTGCCTATGTTGCAGTTCCAACTGATTTGAATATTATGATCTTCAGAAAGGACAATCTGAGCTCCACAACTACATTCCTATAATTTCACACCTCCATCAAAGAAGCCTGCAGAAAGTTTGTCCATGCAATTCATGAATTTAAACTTTCCGCTATGCCATAAAATAAACACAGATAAATATAGACTATTTCTGTCGATATGATGCCATAAAATAAACACACATACACACACATATATATAAAACTATTTCTATCAATAACATGCCTTGAAAATAAACACATATATAAACTATTTCTGTCAATATCATTCGGGAAATTATAAAAAATGAGACACCAAATTCCCCATAAAATGAAAAAAAAATTCCCTGCTGTTTAACTTTTGTCAATTACATAATTTGAAATACTCCATATATAACAAAGTCAAATAATTAATCTCATATTCCTTCGATTTCTTAAATAAATTTTTCACATATTAACTAAATTTCCAAAATATTACCCAAATCTTCCATTTTCAAAATATTCTGAAGACCAATATCACCCCCTCTGAAATTTAACCTTTTAAATTTAAGCACTGTATGATTCCCAAAAATTTTCATTTAAATTTGAAAAACTGAGCACGTTCCAATGACTATTTGCATCATTGAAATCACTCCTATGAGTGGGAAGGCAGAAAGGGGATTAACTCATCTCTGTCATCCGTATTTGGTTGGCAGTGGCAGGGCAATTTATCTTGCCCATTTTATGAGCTCAGCAGGGCTCTTGCACTTCCTAAACCTTCGATTTTGCACCCCTCCCCACCAGCCTTTAAATTTAAACCCGTCCCGGCGCTTTCATAGGGTTCTGTCCTTTCAAGAGGTGTCTAATATAATTTGTCATGCAAAAAAAATTGTATAAGTCAATTATGAAGAGAAAATCATCTTTCAGAAAAATAAATTTAAATTTTGAAATAATTTATGAAGAGAATGCTTGATTACATTTCAAAAATATTGTTTTAATTAATTATTAAAATTAATTTTATAAATTTTTTGAAATATTTCACATAATAATTTACTTATGTGACATGATAATAATATTTTTTTGGATTTATTTGCGGCATCCATATATAACATCCTGCTTTTGAATTCATGCCCAATTTACTTTGTGTACGTGTCCTTGCATGCAAGCAAACATCACATTCTTACAGAGGATTGTGAATGCAAATGCATGAGACATTGGAAAAATGCATATATCTATATAATATATTATAGTATATATCTGGTTAAATGTACAATAACCATTTTTAACTTAATTCATAACCATTTTTAATTCATAATAAATATTTCCATGGAAACATGATTTTTTTATCGCATATCAATACATCACCTTTTTACAATTAAAATATACATGAGATGAGGGCTTCTTGAGGCTTAAATCTTCAATCCAGGAAAATCTTGCTAGCTGTTTCAACCATTACTTGCCTCTGGCTCATTTTTTTTTGTCATGCATGAGCTTGTTCATCTACCCAATCATCATTTTGTTGTATCCCATACACTATGGCTGGGCAGTAAGCTTGTTGCAGGTGCTTCAGTGGACCCCTGGTATGCAGATGCATGATTCACAACCTTAAGAGCTGTTGCAGCTCTTGTGTGGTCCTTGAATAAAACTAATGCATTATTGTCATTCAGCCACACTAACTCACACTCACCCCCATACCTCAATATTAGTGAATTCACGTTTGCATCGCATGGTAAATCGAATAGGCAAATGACAAGCCTCGGATCCATATCTACAGATGATTTGAAAGGTAGAGGTCGCACCTGCCCTGTTGCAGGAATTGAAACCTTGTGATCTATGCCAGGACGCAGCGGGACTTTTGACTTTTGTGTAGCTTGTACAATCAAAACAAATCTTGGATCCCTTCCTGCAGAATATACAGAGAGATTACATCTTTCTGCAAGAAGCTTCAATGTATCCCTTTTCTCCTTCGGTATTGCACAGAAAACATGCAAACGAATACCTTTTGTTTTAGACGAAACCAAGAATCTAAACCTTCCTTCAACATCTGAGACCCATTCTGGCTCTCTGGTAATCAAATCTGAAATCTGTGAATTCACCCCTGTGCAAAGGCCAAAAACATACTTCTTCTTCAACTTGGCACACTCATCATTGCAGACAAGCTGTCTCTGCCCAATAGGCACTCTGCTAGAATTTGATTGCAGTGGTTGAAGAGGAGCAGGAAGTTTGTAGAGAAAGGCTTCAAAAACTGGATCAGCTTTCATATTGCTGCCTCCAGCATCACATGGGACCTGTGCTGCTAATCTACCACAAGAACATGTTATTTGTACTGGAGATTTGCATCTTGTATCAGGGCATGGGGTAGATGGGTGACATAGAGCTGTGCAAGTGTGCTGGCAATCTCTCCTAGGAGCTCCACAAATTTGCCAACATGATATTGTAACAGATGATGATGAGATTGGGTCACAGGGAGGTAAATGGCAGGTCCTAGTACAGGCATGCATTCCACATTGCCTTGTTTTACCACATGGCCTGTTGCACAAAATATCCTGAGAACCACATGGGGAATTCTTCACGACATGACTGCCCACACACCATTTGGAAACATGCACACTGCAAGGAGGGCAGTCTCCTGGATGGCAATTGTGGGTAGCAGGATGACCACATGGCTGAGGAACTGAGCAGGGATACGGGCAGTGAGGAATGGGTGTTCCACAAGGTTGTGGAGGAAAAATTGTTGTCCTCCCACATGCACAAGAAAGATCATCGAAAATGGCGAGAGGGCAGGGTGGGCAACGCCCAGTGTAACAAATCTCCTTGCATAAGTGCTGCCCACATTGCAACTTTTTCCCACAGGTCTCAATACATGAATGTGGATTCGAATCAGCTGCACGAGAGTTACCCCCTGGCTCTCGATTTACCCGAGGGCAGCATTTTTCATTGCATCTGTGTTTATTACAGTTTTTCTTTTGCCCACATATCTTTTCACATCTGAATTCTGCACTGTCATTCTCCTCTGTGGTTATCCAGCAAGGGACTGTCCGAGATGATGACCCACATCGGCATTTCTGATTAACAAAAACAGAACAAGGAGCACATTCCCCATGGTGACAAGTATTTTTACACAAATGTTTCGCACAAGGAAGATCCCTTTCACATATCTCTGAGCAGATTGGCACAGGATCCGCGCAGCTCTTCCTCTGGTTATTTTCCAGCCTTGTTTTACCACAGGGGCAAGACTTAATCTTCTCAGGTAACATTTCACATTCCCCACACTCTCCAGATAACAAGAACTCAACGATTACGTCAGTTTCTTCATTAGAGCATTCCATTTTTCGGAAATTTTCTAGATTGGAGGTATAAGGGTGCTATATCTAATTTTCTTGTACTTCTTCTTCTTCTCAACACTTAATGAATGAAGGCCTCCCAACTATGGAGAAGGGCCTGGAGACATAGTCTGAATTGAATGAACTCCATAATAAATTTTTGGTGTATTGGTCTTATGTGTGTCATGGTCTCTTTGTTCTTCTTTTTATGTGTTTATGTTTCATGGTTTTAAATTATTTGTTATATGTAATTATTTAATGCATGTATAAGAAAAATATATTGGATCAAGTGGTGTCAAAGTAGGTATTTTTCGATGGGAATTGCATGAGTATATTCTAACCAGAAACAAGTTGCAAAGAGATTAAGGAAAGCTTAAGTATTTTTATCCTGAAGCAAGAGGTGCATGATGAAGAAGAAACATGGTAGATGAGGAAGCTTGTTGGTGAGGAGAGAGGAATTATCGCAAGGCATTCTACAACATGGCAGATAATGTAGAAAAACTATTTGCAGAGTATGAGAAGACCGTCAAGCACGAGAAGAAAAATTCAGATGACCATGGATCAGTAAACCATGGAGGCATCATAGGAATACGTCTAAGAAACCTTTACTTAAACTAGATGAAAAGTTTGAATTTCTTATGTATACAAGATAATGTAAAACAAAAAATCTCAACAATTGTATTAGATAGATTTAGGTCTACTACCAGATTCATTAGATCAAGAAAGACGACACAAAGATCTAGCTTTCATCCCTTCGACTGAATGGCACTGCTCTCGTTTATTGAGAGAGAAAAATTCAAGGCACCAACAATCTGGGTAACCCTCTCTCCTCATGGTCAAATTTTATTTTTTCATTGAAAACTCAGTTTTACCCATTTGGATATAAGAAAAAATAATCAATGGAATGGCAACGCCTAAAGCAAGGAAAAGGCTAAAATGTGAAAAACTTCACTGAAGAATTTAGAAAACAAGCATTTAAATTAGAATTTCGGTTAGATTCACCAGAGATTGTAACTAAGTATATCATTTATTTACATGTTTAATAAGGCATTCATTATTATTTTTTGAGCCTGCTACTATCGATGAGGCCAGTGTGAAGGCCATGCATCTTGAAAAAAAGGAGACATATGAACAAAATGACCATCCAAAAAGAGCCGCAGCAACAAAGAGAAGGGGAGAAAAGACCTCTTGGACCCATTGTGAGAAAGAAGGACGTGACGAAGACAATTTTTGGAAACTGCACCCTAAGCTGAGACCTAAGAGGGATTACAAGAAGGAGAGG
Source organism: Pinus albicaulis (assembly GCA_034641835.2). Classification (NCBI taxonomy): domain Eukaryota; kingdom Viridiplantae; phylum Streptophyta; class Pinopsida; order Pinales; family Pinaceae; genus Pinus; species Pinus albicaulis. Next base: position 425,835,571 of record CM076582.1, read on the forward strand.
CAGAAGAGAGATGCCACCATGCAACAAGATCAAAAGTCTGAATCAAAGGAATATGAGAAGGTCACAGCTTTGGGAGTTGCACGAGGTAGACCAATTGACTTGGGATCACATTCAGGTGATGAAAGGAGGTTTACATCTCTTGGAATTGTAGTAGATGGACCCATCGATTTGGGTTCAAATTTGAGTAATGAAATAGAAATTTCAATACATAGTGTACCAAAGATCAAAAGGTCGCTCAATGCAGAATGGCTCCAGGAACTTGAGGAGATCAATCGAAGTATTCAAGGAAAGAGTAATAAGCTAAGGAGACTCCAACAAGAAGCAAAAAAGGAGAAAAAAAAAATGTTTACACCAGTTGCGAGCTAAGGATGAGGCCTTGGAGAAGCTATAACATAACCACCTTGAGGTAAAAAGTGTTTCTTTGATTTCACATATGTTTCATGATGAAAATTTTGTTGCTTTTGTGTCACACCTCCCATTTACCTTCCCAAATTTTTTTTTTTCCAAGCATTCATCTTTTCAATTATAATTCTAGAAAGATACTATACTATAATTATGTTGGTTTATTCAAATCATAATTGTTTGCCCAATTACGATTTATTTCCATATCTCAACTATATCCAACCCAATTGGATATAACAATATTAGTACTACCAAACATAATTATATTTAAAATACAAACACAATGGTTTTGTTTATCCCAATCCCACTTTTATATCTCACCTTCGTTTGTATAGTAATGAACCTTTGATCATTCAATATATTTTTATAGTTTGATAGATAGATGGGGAAACCATTCACTTTTCACATGTTAACCCTTTTGTTATAATTCGATAGACCTATGTGAGACAACTTCGGTTACACCTGTTCACCACTCGTTTACCAAGTATAAACCATAGTTGGATTTAATTTATCCATGTTGCTATCTATGCGTACAGGCACTCATGGCCATTCATTGAATTCTTGTCAACATTTATATTCAGATCGAACTCATTTACTTTGGTCTCCACGTAATATGAATTGGAAATTTGATTTAAATGAGTTGAGACGTGAAGCTCGTTTTCCACGTAAGCCTGTGTATGATTTTGAGTCTCGTTGTATGGTTTAGAATGGGTCTCATTCATTTTGCGGTCACGTGGGTTTGCTTCCACGTAACTCTGGAACTCACCACACCAGCCTACCCTGGTTAAATTGCAATTTCTATGGCACGGCCAGCCTGCAGTGACATTTATGGTATTGCTAATCACATTGAATGTTGAACGTATTGGTGTACATGACACATCCAGCCCTTTGATCCGTGGCTTCACCCTTGGGATCTCGCCATGTGGACGATGAGGATTCACCGTGGCATTAGGGTTTCATGGATATAAATTTGCATTGTTAATTTATTGGACAGTTATTTTCCCTTATTACTTGTTCGATTTGTCCCTGGCTAGTGAACTTCGACGCTCTGGAGATTTGAGCGTGATTCAGTTCAGACTTCGACGTAGTCCCTCGTTTCGTTTGGCAACACAGGTATGATAATTCCGGATGGTTGGAAATTTACGCTCTGTTCTTACCACTTAATATGGATTTTTCCCTATCTTGTGCAGAGTTACTCTCATTGATTTGGGCAGGGACTGGAGTCTTGTATTTCAATGGATAGTTTCCCATCATTTTTTCTCAGTTAATTTATGTCTGATAATTTATTTAATTTTCCCTTACAGAGAATTTGTCATCTACACTTCGACTGATTCGATTTGCTTGTTTTAACCTCATTTTTTTCGGTATTTCCTTTCACATATTCTCAAGAACAGGACTGAACCATTGTGATGACGGTTTTTCGAGGGATATTCATCCTCTACCTTATGCCCATCGGAAGTTTATCCGAGTCCTTCGCATGGCGATAGAGGAATGTAACCCATTTCGACATTCGGGTTCGTTCTTTTCCTCGACCTGTATAGGTAGGAATTTCTACTGCTCGTTTATACAAGTGCAAACTATTTTATTCCTGTGGTGACGCCCACTCTCCATCTTGTGCTTATTTATGTCATGCCCCTATGCATATGACAGGTCCTCGACAGTTTGGAGGTTTTCGTGCCTCAGGTAAATGTTCGTTTCTCATTTATCAAATTTTTGTTTTGATAGCATTCTTTTTCTTTCTAAATCGTATTCATATTGGGGGTTTGACTCTTGCAGGTATTCACGACTGTCTCCTTACTCTCTCTTGACCCACAAAAGTCGTAGCTCCCTTCAGCACTAACATAAAATTCCTTTGGCCTTTCCAGGTCGGTACTCACCGAACGCTGGTTTGAAGAAACCAGGCCTCCTCACCTCGTTCTAGAAACGTTTTCGACAGCTTAATAGCTTTGATTGATGTTGTTGTATAATTTTAGCTATTAAATTTTTTGGGTTTCGACCCTGACTCGTTCCTTATCTCAATTTCGGAAAAAATATGATTATGATACTGTCCCCATGCCACAGCGGACTTGTAACGTTGAATTTTTGTTTATATAACTCTGTCAGTTTCCTAATATCAATTTTTCTTACAGTTATTCTTATGTATATACAACAAGGATATTAATTTGTTCTTTTAGCTTGGGTTCAGGTTAATACTTATTTATGGCATTATTCTGCAACTACATGTATCCCTACTTGGTTATATTTTGTTGCCTTAATGCTTACAGCCCATACATAGGTTAAATTATATTCCGGAAAGTAGTAATTTATGTTAATGAACAGTTTAACTATGCTCTCCCGCAGTGTAAGTTCGGTTGCACATAGTTTTATAACTCCACATTTTATTTTAGCTTTCCAGTGATTATTCTGCCTCATTTATTCTTACCATCAGCATGCTAGTAGTCAAAGACATTTTGTGTATGTTTCTCCTACTACACTGACTTGTAGTTTGATAATAACAGTGAGTTAAATCTACTTAGTATTCTTGAAATAGAACAAGTATATAACAACTCTGCTCTTTACATTGTTCCAGTGCTTCATTAAGTATCTTATAATTAATTTGCAAATGATATTTGTCTACCTTTTTAGCATCATCTCTCGTCAAGCTTCATGAATACTTACTTGGGATATGTTAATATATATATATATTTATGTCTAGAAGACTTTTGCATTTCTAGTATTCCACTATACACTCTTGCATTTAATTCACCTGATAGAATAGAATACTTACAACTAAATATGCTCTACTGTTGTGAAATCTGCATGTTGACTATTTATTTAACTTTCTTTCCCATATTAATTTTAACCTCTATAGTAATAAGGGTTTATTGAAATAAGTAGAACTAGGAAATCTCATGCTAACTGATAATTTCTTCCTTCCGTTGTGGAATTAACTTCTTATATGCAGAAATAACTTACTATTGGACTTATGGTTACCTATGAATGTTGTGCTGACCCTACAGTTAGTCTATAAAATCTTTTCTTTCTCATTTAATGCACAATTTTAATTACAGTTCGTCTACTGCTATTTTCCAATATAGTACAGAAACTCTCATACTACTTTATCCTAATCATGCTCATAAATTTATACTCATGGATCTGAAGTAGTTTAAAGCACATTATCTGTAGAGGATGTGTATCCTCAGATTTAAACCAACCTTGTTTTAGAGTTTCTGTTGGATTCTACTCTACAGAATTCTTCTCTACAACCATACAGAATTATAAAGGTGAATGCCTTATGATTAATTATGTTAAATGTAGCACTAATAAATCTACTAATATATAAATCAACTGTTATATGTAGCCAATTCATACTATATGAAGTAAACACATCAATAAATTTAGAGACATACCACTCATGCAATTGACCAACCTCCCAACCTTAGAGTCCGTTTGTCTCCCAGAACTCACCCCCGAGCTGAGATCATCTTCAAGAACAGATCAACCTCTAATCTGTTTAGGAGTAGCTTATTTAAGCTATTGTTCCCCAAAGCATGTTTCTAATTCTGCGTCCAAAATCTCAAGATGCTTTTCTTCCTGTTTGCCTAGGCTTCCCATTTTAGGGATTCCTTAAAGCTGTTTTATGCTTTTCCCAGCTTTTCCAGCTTTTTACCTCTTCCCAACTACTTTCCTCATCATTAGGGAATTTAGATTTTTCCTCAAAAATCTAAATTTAGAAATAATTACTTTCAAGGATTTTTGAAAGATTGTGGGGAAATATTTGCCTCATCCATCCTCATGGATTTAGCAAGTGATCTCATAATTCTCATTTTGGTCAATCTGCACAACATCATTTTATTCATTTACTCAATTAAATATTTAATTACATTCACACAATATTTATCCTTTGGGGTCCACTGCCCTTAGGATTAAAGTTCAAATGTCTAGCTTTGAAATTCAAACACATAAATTGGGGGTGTTACATATTCCCCATATTAAAATAAACACCATCCTCGGTGTTGTTATTCAACTACTAGAGTTCATTTTTCAAACAAAAATGGATATCTTTCCATCATTTCAGCTTCTCTTTCCCAGGTAGCTTCTTCAGCAGTAAAGTGCTTCCACTGCACCTTTACTCTTGCTACCGTTCGGTTCCTCAATTCAATTTCTTCTCGCTCCAATATTTGAAGCAGTTCTGGCAGAAATTCCCCTTCTGGTTCCACCTGTACAACATTCCAATCAACTATGTGAGAAGCGTCATGCACATATTTTTTTAATAACGAAACATGAAACACATCATGAAATCTAACATGGGGTGGTAAGGCGAGCTTGTAAGCCACTGGTCCCACCCTTTCTAATACTTAAAAAGGACCACAGTATCTAGGAGCTAGTTTTGCACAACTTCCAGCATAAAGTGTGCTCTTTTTGGGTTTAATACGTAAGTACACATGTTCTCCCACTTTAAATTCTCAGTGTACTCTCTTCTTATCAGCATAATTTTTCTGACGATATTGTGTTGTCTTGATATTTCTTTGTATCTGTTTGAAAATTATTTCCATCTCTTATAAAGAATCTGGCCCTAACATCAATTTATCCTCTCGTTGGCTCCAGCTCAAGGGAGTATGACATTTTCTCCCATAGAGTGCCTCAAACAGACTCATTTTGATGGAGGATTGATAACTGTTATTATAGGAAAATTCAGCTAAATGCAAATAATATTCCCACTTTGATGGCCTATCCATCACATACATTCTCAGCATGTCCTCCAGAATTTGGTTTGTTCTCTCTGTTTGACCATCTGTCTGACGGTGGTAAGCAGTACTAAAATTCAACTTAGTACCCATCCCTCCAAAGAGCCCTTTCCAAAAGGCTGATGTAAACTTAGCATCTCGGTCAGAAACAATCACCTTTGGAACCCCATGGAGTCTTACTACCTCCTTCAGGAACAAATTCGCTACCTGAGCTGTCCCAAAGGTAGATCTCACTGGTATAAAATGGGCAGCTTTTGTTAAAGTGTCTACTACCACCATGACTGAATCATGTTGGTGTTTGGTTTTGGGTAATCATGTTATGAAATCCATGGAAATGGTGTCCCACTTCCATTCTGAAATCGGCAAAGGGTTTAAAAGACCAGCAGGATGCTGATGCTCAACTTTGACTAGTTGACATTCCATGCATCTAGTTAAATATTCTGCTACATCTCTCTTCATTCCTAGCCAGAACAACTTATTTTTCAGAGTTGTTAACATTTTCTGATATCCTCGATGTCCTGCATATGGCTGTTTGTGATATTCATCTAAAATTTCTCTTTTTAAGGACTCTACATTGGGAATATACAATCTGTTTTGGTAGCAGATCAACCCGTTTCGGTTTTGAGTGAAACCAACAATATCCTTCTTTAGAATTTTCACTTGTATGTTTTCATAATTGGGATCCTGGGCTGCTGCCTGTTTCACTAACCCTTCTAAATCAAACTGGGCACTACTTCCACTGTTGCCTATAATTTGAAAATAATTTCTACTTAAAGCATCAACAATTTTATTTTCTTTCCCTCTGATATGCTTTATATCCATGTCAAATTCACTTAGAAAAGACAGCCATCTGGCTTGTCTAGCATTCAAATCAGTTTGGGAAAATAAATATTTGAGACTAATATGATCAGTCATCAACGTAAATTTCTTTACAAGGAGATAGTGTCGCCACATTTTCAAAGCATGAATAACAGCAGCTAACTCCAAATCATAGGCACTATAGTTTTGTTCATGTATCTTCAATTTCCTAGATTCATATGCAATAACTGAATTTTTCTGCAAAAGAATTCCTCCCAACCCCTCTCTGCAGGCATCCGTACATACCACAAATTATTTATCAGGATCTTCAATCTTCAGTATAGGGGCTATAGTAAGTTTTAGTTTTAATTGGTCAAAAATGTTTTGGAATTTTTCAGTCCACTCAAATTTGACACCCTTCCTTTGTAATGATGTTATGGGATGTGCTATGGCAGAAAATCTCTCCACAAATCTGCGATAATAGCCTCCAATCCCCATGAATGATCTCACTGCTGAGACATCAGTTGGCACAGGCCATTCTTTTATAGCCTTTATCTTTTCAGGGTCAACAGCAAGGCCTTGTTCAGAAATAATATGTCCCAAGTATTGGATCTTATCTTTATAAAATTCACATTTGCTGAACTTGGCATATAGCTGGTTTTCCTTCAGAGTTTGCAATACTATCCTCAAGTGTTCTTTATGTTCCTCCTCACTTTTTGAGTAGACTAAAATATCATCTATGAACACAAGGACAAATTTATCCAAGTACTTATTTAACACACTATTCATCAGGCACATAAATGTGGCAGGGGCATTTGTCAAACCAAAAGGTAGGACTACAAATTCGTAGTGACCATACCTGGTTCGAAAAGCTGTTTTGCTGATCTCTTCTTCTTTAATTCTGAGTTGGTGATAACCAGTCCTTAAATCAATCTTCGAAAATACTGAAGCTCCTCTCACTTGATCAAAAAGATCATCAATTCTAGGCAAAGGGTATCTATTTTTAATGGTCAACTTATTCAGTTGACGATAATCAATGCACATCCGAAAATTTCCATCTTTCTTTTTCACGAACAGCACCGGTGCTCCCCAAGGAGACACACTCGATCTGATATACCCTTTATCTAACAGTTCTTACAATTGCATTTTCAGTTCCATAAGCTCAGGGGGACTCATTCGATAAGGGGCTCGGGAAAAAGGTACTGCTCCCGGCACCGGATCGATTAAAAAGTCAATCTCTCTTTTGGGGGGAAGATGAGGGATCTTATCTGGAAAAACTTCTTTAAATTCCCTTATCATTGGTACTACATCAAGCAGGTTTTCTTCAGTTTTCTGTTCTATTTCTTCCACATGTACTGCATAAACTTGATATCCTTTTCTAGCTGTTATTTTTAATTGCAGTGCTGATATTTGTATTACAGAGATAGGTTTTTGTTTTCCTTTGAGAATAAAAGGTTTCCCTTCCTCATCTACACAATGCAGAGTCTTATCCCAGCAGTTCATCAAGGCTTTCTTCTTTTCCAGCCAGTCCATTCCTATCAGCAGGTCATATGAACCTAAGGGCAGAATGTTGAAATTTACTTCTGTGTGAAAATCATTTAATTTTATTGATGTTCGGGAAAATTTATGTGTTACCTTCCTCTTGGTTCCAGTGGCCAGCTGAACCAACCATGACTGTTGAAATTTTTCAGGTTTCAGATTACATTTTTCTACAATTTTTGGACTAATGTAACTCAAAGAAGCACCTGGGTCAATAAAAACTGTAACAGATTGGTCAGAAATCTTACCCTCCATTTCAACCATGGTAGCTTGATGTTCTGCTTGTCGATTTTCCAAGGTTGCACTGATATTTGGTATATTTTTGGCTATGTCATTTACTGTGGTGGCTTCTCGATCTCTCATAATCATCTGAATGTTTCGATGGGGACAATATCTCAACAGATGGGGTTCTCCACATCCCCAGCATTTCAGGGGTTCTCTCATTTTCACTGTACCCTCCTTCTTATTGTCTCCATCTAATTATTTTGAGGCCACTTGGGACTGAGCAGTTTGAATTTATTTGGGTTTATTAAACTTTTTCCGCTGATGATCTCTGCCAAAATTCTTCAAATAGGCTGGTTTCTGTTTCTTCCCTTTGAATTCGCTCTTATTTACCCCGCTTTTTCCATGTTCAGTTTTTCTTTTGAACTGTTGGTATCACAATCTAGCTTTTCTAACAGCTTCGTCCATTGTTTTTGGGTTATCAAATTCAATTTTCTCTTTGTAAACAGTAGGCAAACAATTCAGAAACCTTTGTACCTTTGCCTTTTCTTCCCTTATGTAGGGTACATATCTCAACAGATTTGTAAACTTAGTAAAAAACTCATCAATTGTGATTTGTCCTAGTCTAATTTCGTGAAATTCCTTGGCTTTATCATCATAGTAACGTTCATTTAGATAGCGGTTTTTGAACTTAACCTGGAAATATTCCTAGGTAACTATCTTTTCATCAATGGCATGCACCATTTTTGTCTCCTCCCACCACAAGGTAGCCTTACCTTGTAGCTAGTAAACAGCTAATCTGGCCTTTAGATTGCTTTCATATTCATAAACCTGGAAGTACTTAATCATGTTCAGCAACCAGGCTTCAGCATCTTCCTCCTTCTCCCCATCATAGGAGGGAGGTTTGATCTTTCGAAATTCCCCCTGTAATTCCTTTTCCTGCTTGTATTGATGCCTAACCACATCCTCATCCTCAGACTCATCAGTCTTCCTCTTTCCGGAACCTTCGCCTTCTTGGCTGTTCCGCGAAGTTAATTCCCGGATGAGCTTTTCCTGCTCCTCACTGGATAATGACAATTTGTCATTCTGGCTTTTCATCTCAGCCAACTCTTGTTACAACTCCCGCAACATAGCCATCATGGGCACATTGGGATCTGGTGCATTATCCTCATCACGTAGATCAACATAAATTTCGTCACCTTCTTCCATTCTAGCACCACTGTACACTACACAACACAGATCAGTGGAAATAAAAATAATATTTATTTTTTTTCTTTCCACAGAAATTAATTTATACAGCGAACACACAACAACAGTGAGCACAATTTCACCAGCCCAGTTTTATAACTTGGGCTCTGATACCATTTGTCACACCTCCCATTTAACTTCCCAAAAAAAAAAAAAAATTCAAGCATTCATCTTTTCAATTATAATTCTAGAAAGATACTATACTATAATTATGTTGGTTTATTCAAATCATAATTGCTTGCCCAATTACGATTAATTTACCTATCTCAACTATATCCAACCCAATTGGATATAACAACATTAGTACTACCATACATAATTATATTTAAAATACAAACACAATGGTTTTGTTTATCCCAATCCCACTTTTATATCTCACCTTCGTTTGTATAGTAATGAACCTTTGATCATTCAATATGTTTTTATTGTTTGATATATAGATGGGGAAACGATTCACTTTTCACATGTTAACCCTTTCGTTATAATTAGATAGACCTACGTGAGACAATTTCGGTTACACCTGTTGACCACTCGTTTACCAAGTATGAACCATAGTTGGATTTAATTTATCCATGTTGTTATCTATGCGTACAGGCACTCATGGCCATTCATTGAATTCTTGTCAACATTTATATTCAGATTTAACTCATTTACTTTGGTGTCCACGTAATATGAATTAGAAATTGGATTTAAATGAGTTGAGTCGTGAGCTCATTTTCCACGTAAGCCTGTATATGATTTTGAGTCTCGTTGTATGGTTTATAATGGGTCTCATTCATTTTGCAGTCACGTGGGTTTGCTTCCACGTAATGCTGGAACTCACCACGCCAGCCTACCCTAGTGAAATTGCAATTTCTATGGCACAGCCAGCCTATGGTGACATTTATGGTGTTGCTAATCACATTGAATGTCGAACGTATTGGTGTACATGACACATCCAACCCTTTGATCCGTGGCTTCACCCTCGGGATCTTGCCATGTGGACGATGAGGATTCACCGAGGCGTTAGGGTTTCCTGGATATAAATTTGCATTGTTAATTTGTTGGACAGTTCTTTTCCCTTATTACTTGTTCGATTTTTCCCTGGCTAGTGAAATTCGACACTCTGGAGATTTGATTGTGATTCAGTTCAAATTTCGACGTAGTCCCTCGTTTCGTTTGGCAACATAGGTATGATAATTCCGGATGGTTGGAATTTTTCGCTCTATTCTTACCACTTTAATATGGGTTTTTCCCTATCTTGTTCAGAGTTATGCTCATTGATTTGAGTAGGGACTGGAGTCTTGTATTTCGATGGATAGTTTCCCATCATTTTGTCTCAGTTAATTTATGTCTGCTAATTTATTTAATTTTCCCTTTCAGAGAATTTGTCATCTACATTTCGACTGATTCGATTTGCTTGTTTTAAACTCATTTTTTTCAGTATTTCCGTTCACATATCCTCAGGAACGGGACTGAACCATTGTGATGATGGTTTTTGGAGGGATATTCATCGTCTACCTTACGCCCATCAAAATTTTATCCGAGTCCTTCGCATGGTGATAGAGGAATGTAACCCATTTCGACATTCGGGTTCGTTCTTTTCCTCGACCTCTATAGGTAGGAATTTCTACTGCTCGTTTATACAAGTGCGAACTATTTTATTCCTGTGGTAACACCCACTCTCCATCTTGTGCTTATTTATGTCATGCCCCTATGCATATGACAGGTCCTCGACAGCTTGGAGGTTTTCGTGCCTCAGGTAAATGGTTCGTTTCTCATTTATCAAATTTTTTTTTTGATAGCATTCTTTTTTCGTTCTAAATCGTATTCATATTGGGGGTTTGGCTCTTGCAGGTATTCACGACTGTCTCCGTACTCTCTCTTGACCCACGAAAGTCGTAGCTCCGTTCAGCACTAACATAAAATTCCTTTGGTCCTTTCCAGGTCGGTACTCGCCGAACGCTGGTTGGAAGAAACCAGTTCTCCTCACCTCGTTCTAGAAACGTTTTCGACAGCTTAATAACTTTTGATTGATGTAGTTGTATAATTTTAACTATTAAAATTTTTGGGTTTCGACCCTGACTCATTCCTTATCGAAAATTAGGAAACGTTATGATTATAATACTGTTCCCAGGCCATGGTGGACTTGTAACGTTGAATTTTTGTTTATATAACTCTGTCGGTTTCCTAACATCAATTTTGCTTACGGTTATTCTTATGTATCTGCAACAAGGATATTTCTTTTTTATTTTAGCTTGAGTTCAGGTTAATACTTAACTATGGCATTATTTTGCAATTACGTGTATCCCAACTTGGTTGTATTTTGTTGCCTTAATGCTTACAGGCCATACATAGGTTAGATTATATTCCTGCAAGTAATGATTATGTTATTTAACAGTTTAATTGTACTCTTCCACAGTAAGTTCGGTTGTACATAATTTTATAACTCTACCTTTTATTGTAGCTTTCCAGTGATTATTCTGCCTCGTTTATTCTTACCATCAGTGTGCTAGTAATCAAAGGAATTTTGTGTATGTTTTTCCTACTACACCGACTCGTAGATGTGTTAATGCTTTTGGTGGTCCAAAAGCTCCTTAGTGGGGAGGATTGATCCGGAAGGATATCAGAGGACAAGTGGCTTAAAATTTCTCAAAATTCAAAGTGTTCGGATGGCTCTTGAACCACGTTCAGACTGATGTTCTCGTCACCCTGATTCCAATGATGTGAACATATCTCCAATCCGAGGCCATATGGAGAAGTTAAAGGAATTCAAAGCTTTGGTCAAAGTTGGGTAGTGGGCCAAGTTTAAGTGTCCCACAAATTCGCCATCAACCAGTAGGGGAACTTAACTCCCAAAAACAGATGAAATTGTGGCCTCATTAATTTTCCCACTGACCCTTATTTTCGTTAAAATAAAAAAAGGCCATTTTTTTATAAAAAAAGGCCATTTTTTTATAAAAAATGAAAAAAAATATTAAAATTAGGTGGCAGGCCACCCGCCACCCACTAACGACCCATATAACATATATATATATATATATATATATATATATATATATATATATATATATATATTGGGTCAGCAGGCCATGACCCCCGGCGAACCCCACAATGCTAAACCATACAACAATATATGTGATATATATATGTAATGACACCGTGTTAAGTGGGCCAATGGGAATCGAACCCGCTCAGCAACATAGGTCGGCCTGCTCCATGGGTGGCCCAACAAACCAAACCATATTAAAACAAACTCCCACCCCTTTTAAAACATTTATAAACCATTTGTTATATATACATTACATTCTGGCGTATGGAAACCCAGAGGTGGAACGGTGCCAGCGGGAGTCGAACCCACCCAACCCACGTGGTCGGCCCCTGAGCGGGGACACCGTCATATTCAAATATAACCAGTGTACCGTAACCGAAATGTAAAATGGTAGGGGAGGTATTTGATCGCTCGACCCCTCATCAACCAAATTCCACTTTTAACCAATGTGCCAAACCACTGGATGTGGTAAACTCTGCCTAGTGTATGATATAAAAACCTTCATTTCTCTAGTGCACCCCAGCAGGGAAGGAGGAGCAGGAGTGGAACCATGAGTAGGCCATAGGGGAAGAACCATGCCCAGGTAATATTAAGGGGTATCAAAAATATTCCCTGGCATGTAGAACTTGTCAGTGTCCATTTGAGACAAATTTTATATCGATTCTACACCTCTCAGTGACAGGAACTCAACGGTGATGTCCCTTTCTACATCGGAGCTCTCCATTTTTTGGGAATTTTCAAGATTGGAGGTATAAGGTTGCCGTATGTAATTTTTCTTGTACTTATTCTTATTCTCACCACTTAATGAATGAAGGCCTCCCCACTGTTCAGCAGGGCTCGAAGACGTAGCCTGAATTGGATGAACTCTGTAATCATTTTTTGGTGTCTTGGTCTCATGCGTGTCATGGTCTCTTTGTTCTTTGTTTTATGTGTTTATGTTTCATGGTTTAAATTTTCTGTTATATATAATTCTTTAAAGCATATATAAGTGAAAGACCTTGGATCACTAACTGAGAATGATTTTTCTCAGCCAAAAACTCATCCAAATTAAGGCTTTTGGAATTGTTGAACTGACTCACCTGTACAAGACATCCTATCATGACCTCAAAAGCCAAACTATCATCATATAAACCTAAGACCTGACATAATAAAGAGAGTAAACATTGAATGGGATGCTGAAAGGTAGAAATTTGATAAGGAAAATACATTCCTTCAATATTTCCTTTTGGTTTGACCATTTTTTATAGAAACAAATGCCATTTGTCTTGACCTAACTCTGCAACTAAACTCAGACTCGACAACTCGAAAATTTTCTTTTCTAAATCATCATGTGAACTTGGGATTGATAAAGACTTTCTAACAGTTTGGGAATTGACTTCACACATTGCATTAGAACCCTTAGAGTCCATTAAACCCTCTGAGAACTTGAATAATTCTCTACTAAACATTCAATGAAGTATGGAAAAGGAAAGACTGACTCAACAATAATTGACAGGTTGCAAACCTCAATTTTGTAGGAAGAATTGATGGATTATTTACAATTAATTTCTTCAACTCTTTAACAAATCCTACTAATAACCTAGTTTCAAAAACATCAGATACAAAATCTAAAAGATGTTCCTCCATGGGATCTAGATCTTTATCATTGAAAAAACTTACATAAGGAGACTCCATTAATCGAAAATAAAAATCTTGATCGAACACAGGGGAAATAGAGGTTTGCAATGACACAGTAACCAGAAAACTACAACAGAAAAATGACTTACCCAACAAATGAGAAAACCATTTTCTTGCTCACCGATTCGAAAGTTATTTCCAAATCCCACATTTAAAATGGCGAGCAACCTCAGAATCTCACACCTATAACTCCAAAACCATTAGTGGGAAATTTATTTCCAATTGAAAACAAAATTAGCCTCTTCACAACTTAATTTATGAGCAAATATAGACCGTTAGATCATCGCTTGATCTACGATTTGCTGCATTTCCACTTTTTCTATCTTTGCACTAACTTTCTGCCAAATTTGACCATTTATTTATCCTTTAGCTAAATTATAAATGTCACTATTTATTTAATTGACTTATTTCACACTTTTATTTCATCGAGAGGCACACCTACAGTCCGAGTAGAAAGTGTCCATCTGTCCCATATAATAAATTATAAAGAAAAAAAAATTTATATCGGCCATACACAATTTATAGAAAGAAAAATAAATAAAAATAAAAATGCAAGTCTCATATATTTATGCAGGAAAGTGTATGCCCAAAACATTAACTAAAAGAAACAAATTTGCTATCTCAACCATAAAAAAAAAATGTTAGATAAATAAAAATAAAAAATAAAAACTAGAATTTCCTTTTTCACAATAAAATATATAAAAAAATACCTATGCTATCACAAAACTATGTGAAAATACTCCTAATGCTACTTAATACAAGGTCAAATACAACACATTGTTTTATAGTAAAACCATGTGCAATTACATCCTCAAATCCCCTTTAAACCAATACCCCTTAGCCCATGGTATATCTACCCATAAAAATATGTGCCATTTTCATTTAATAATCCATTTCACAAATGGCTTTCCTTCTTGGAATAACACATGGTTTAAAATAAAACCATGGGAATGAGCCACTTACATCCTCCATATAAAATAAAACCAATATTGACCCATCTAACTTCGGTTCTACAAAGTCTCAAGAGGGATTAAATTCCTTGAGTTTTCACCTCAAGGGATTTGATCCCTCTAGAAGCTTCATAGAACCGAAGTTAGATGGGTCTATATTGGTTTCTATTTATTTTCACTATTACATGTTCATATTATTATACTCATTAAATATATGGAGTTAGATTTATTTTTTAATATATTCAATGTAATAATTCCCATTAATATTATTTTTAATTTGGTTATTATGAACGTGTAAGTTTTAAGTTGGTCCATATGCAAATGATTAGTTAACTAGCTAAGTTGTATTTGTCTATATATTTTTTGTCTTTGTATTCTGATATTATATTTTTAAACATTTCTATCGTTTAAATATTTAGAATAGCTGACTAATATTATTTTATTGATAGTAATTGTCTAGTATGGTGCTCCTAGGGCATTCCTCGATGAGGAAGAGGTCATTGTAGTACAAGCGCTTGTTCAAGAACATGAAGCAAATGTTGAGCCAAATTAAGGTAATGATATTATGGAAGAATATAATGATGTTGAAAACACATTTGATGAATATGGAACGAATAGATTGATCCAGGAGACATTTAATAATGTTGCAGGAAGGGATTGTGATGACAACCTGTATGTTGGTGGTTATGATATAATTGTACTTGAGAGGGGAACTCAACTTCTTTATGAAGGCTTGGAAACATCTCTTATCTCTATTATATTTCTTTTGGTCAACTTAAAGGTGGTGAATGGTTTGTCAAACACATATGTGACACAACTCCTGAGGTATGTAATATATTTTGTGACATTTAGTACATCATGATAGAGCAATTATTTTTTTCCTTTGTTTTCAATTTTAGTATTTAGATCACCATTTGTAACATTATTTGGATGTAATATGTATATTTTTTACATTAACCAACACCATTAATTTTTGATGTTGTAGATTGTTAGGTGGATTTCGGTTACCACCGTCAAATGTTTTACCTCGCACATATTGCGATTTACATGCCATTATGAAAGATATTGGAATGGAGTATCAAGCTATTCATGCATGTCCTAATGATGATATTCTATATTATAAAGAACATTTGTCGAAAGAAAAATACCCAAAATTTAATGAGTATATATCAAATCGATAAAGTAACAAAAAAGGTGCCCCACAAGGTTCTTTGTTATATTCCCATAATTCCATGTCTACAACAATTGTTCAGGTGAAAAATCATAGCAAAATCTACATATTACCTTGCAACAAAAATAAGTCAAGATGGTGTTTTAGAATGTCTGCAAATAGATCTACATTCAATCAATTTGGAGAGCTAATATCTATTTACTCAGTGTGGACAGATTTTGTTATCAACAATAACATTCCTCATTGGATGTCAATTAAGAGGGAGCATATAATGTTGACAATGATTGTTCCAAGTATTATGTTGTTTATAATAAATATATTTGTTTACACAATAACATATCATGATTTGTCTTGTTTGTTTCATACTTATGTCCTATATTTTTGTGTTTACTCATATATTTTCAATCATCTCTTATTTTTTTTCTTACTCATATATTTGGGAATTATGTACTATATTTTCAATTAATTATATAAGTACCAGGCCAAATATATGAATGTATATGTCGAGCCTATTATCGATGGGTTACTATACTTATGGAAGGGCATCACTATGTGTGATATCTTCAAACCAGCACATGCACAAAGGGAATTTGAATTCCATGCAATGCTTGTATGTACAATTCACGATGCCTGAGGCGTAAAACATTTATGTGGTATATTATAACATTACCATGCACTTTAATAGTGTTTACTACTTTTATGAATTTCATTTCATGCATATTTTTATAAATATTCCATTCATTATACATACTTCAATTAATAATTGAAATAAAAATTAATCCATCTCTTGCAGGTCTTCAAAAAGGGAGTAAAATTTCTTGTCCATTTTGTGGTCCTAAATTGAAATATCGTCGTTCAAGAAGCCTAGGAAATGAGGTGTTTGATGATTATAGGCACTTCTTCTCTAAGAACCATAGGTACCGAAGAACCGAAAAACATCTTTTCAATGTGACAAAAGATCCTCGATTGAGAACATAGAGAATGAAACCTGGTCTATGAAAGTTTAAATATAATAGAATCTCTCAAAGTATGGATTAAATAATCTATTTGTCATTATACATGAAATTTTTGGATTATTTTATATTTTTATTTCATTTTCTTCATTGTACTATTTGACAGTTATTGTTGTTATAATATATTAAACTATGATTCACCTTGCAGGTTGGCAAGGAACTAATAACAGGGCACTACCATGAGGAGTGAAAAGCTATCCTGAGAAATTTAGTAGTCTCCCCTACTATGAGCACCTATATATTTTTCATTTGTTTGATACAATGCACATCAGGAAGAATGTAACAGAGACCTTATTGCGAATCTTAGATGGAAGGAGAGATAAAGAAAAATTTGTCAATATTTGTAATGACATTAAGGATTCCAATCATGCAATGTAAATTGCTATTCATTAAAATAGTGATAGAGATGGCCAAAATCTAGGCGCCCTTCCATGGTTATTAACATAGCAACGAAGAAAGGATGTTAAAGAGGTTATTGAAAAAATAAAATTTCCCACGACATTTTCTTCAAACATAAAAAATATCCTAATAAAGAAAGGTGAATTAGGTGGGGTAAAGACTCATGATTGGCATACATTCATTAAGTTAATTATTTTTGTGTATATATTTTTACATTAATGGTGAAACACCTTGTTAGTATTTTTGTTTTATACTTATTTCAAAATAAATAATCATTGATTAATTTTTTTGTTACAATATGTTCTACCTCTATCTCTCCCACACAACTGTGACAACAATGTAAAAAAATTTATATATGATATTGGCAAATACATGAGGTAAGTGGAGATTTATATGAAAAGGGTAATTTGTTTAATAATTTGTTCTACATTAACTTATATTTGACTGCATGTGTTTTACTTGTAATGTACTATATATCTTATTGTTGAAACTTGTGAATTTCTTGTTTAATTTGTAGATGGTTGTCATATAAAGAAATAGATAAAGAAGATATAAAGTATTGGAGGAAACAAATTCCTTGTCTAATGTGTGAAATGCGAAAGTATCTACCTCCGACATTTTTCAATGCACAATAACACTGCCTCATACACCAAGTTGAGGAGATTGAAAAGCATGGACCTGTACACACAAGATCAATGTGGATGGTTGAGAAGCACTTGAAATCTTTGAAGGCTTTGGTCAGAAAAAGAGAGCTTCCCGAGGGTTCTATGGTAGAGGGATATATGGTATATCAAACCACGGTTCATATTAGTCAATATAGTAAAAAAATAGGAAAAAGTATCAATGAATTGGATCACATTTGGGATGTCAATTCCATGAAAAAATTTGAAGAGGAGCACCTATCGAGGAAAGGTACAATGAGTAAAGTGATATGTAAGCATATAGTGGAGATTTATAGTACATTTTACTTTTTATTTTTATGTATATCGTACTTATTTAGTTTTTATTATTCATGCACAATCCAATATTATAGTGGTATGATGTGTTAACTAATTATATATATGCGTGTGAAATTTTTTATTTTAATACAGGTCGTTGAGAGTAGGATGCAATACATTTATACATTGCAAACAATGTTGATTGGATGAAGGTATGGACTGAATGATGCAAACACTATTATAATGGTAGGTTATCATGGTATGGTGTGTCTACATTGGTCAAAGAAGCGGAACATAGTGGAGATACCAATCTTACATAGAGGGAAATTAATTTAGTACATGGTTTAGTACATTACCAGGAATGCATATAATTCACCTATAATACTTTTTTTTTTACAATTATATTGATGCATATGGCATGCTTTTTTATTAATTTGCAAAATTTCCAATTATAAATATGTTTATAAAATAATGACAATGTTTTTTTTACGTGTTTTTCATATTTCAGTTGAAAAACTGCAAGGCAATGTGGTGCAATGGCCACAAATTTTGCATCAAAAGGTTGGATGAAAATAGGAAAACTTCAGATAGTATGATAACTGCAGTATTTTAGGTAGAGAATGTTTCATATAGAGGTGACATACATCCAGAAATATCTACAAATTGATACTATGGGTATTTATATGATATACTTCATTGTGAATTTAAATACTTCAAATTAGTTGTGTTCGATGTAAAATGGTATAGACTACAAATCAATGAACGTGATCTCAACAGAACTATTATTCAACATGCTAACGGATTTACCATGGTTAATAGAAGGAACATTGAGCCAGGCTCAAATCCCTATGTTGCCAATGTAAACAAGCATTTTACTCAAAGGTTCCAGGTAAAGAAGGCTAGTCCTATGATGTTAGTTATGATTCAAGAGGAAGGTCGGTAAAGTATAATGTAGCAGAAGAAGATGACATTGGATAAGAAGATGATTTAGAGGAGTTAGGGGTTCATGTATCAGATGAATACGTTGAAGAAGTTCAATGATATGTTAATCTAGATAATGTTATGGAAGAACTAGATGATATTGACAATATGTCCGATGAAGAAATTGAAGAGGTCGAACCAAATGTTGGAGAGGATGTTCCAGATGATGATATATACGATGATGATCATGATGTTGACATGGCCAATCCTTTGAACATGGATTATGAACATGATGATATAGATGATGAGTTGGATGAAGAAGCACATTAATGATTTCAAAATTTTGAAATGTAAGAGGTATGTATTTATATGCTTTAATTTGGTTTGTTTTATTTCATTTACCTTCAATAGTAAATAATTTTTTCTAAGATATTCTTATGGAAGTTTATGTTAACTTTATCTTTGTATGGAAACTCATCGAGCTAGAGGTGAGAGGAAACAATGCAATGGAATAAATAGTGAATGAAAAACTAAACTATATATAAAATATAACTATATATAAAATTAAACACACACACACACAGATATATATATATATATATATATATATATATATATATATATTAAATAACCAATATTAAAAATTAAAAATAAAAATGTAAAACATAAAAATATCTAAAAAACAATATAAAAAACCAAAACTACTTCTAATTCCCAGGACAATAATACCCCAGTGACTAGGAGCACATCCTAGAAAACATTTCCCTTGTCTTTCTTTCACTTGAAAAAACTTCTAGAGCCAAAGCCCTATGCCAGTGCAATATGAATTCTTCCCAATCCCACACCCTTCCCCTCAACCCATTAACTCATCACCTACGTCAGCCTTGTCTCCCTGAACTCAACATTTATCCCAACCCCACACCCTCCTCCCAACCCCACACCCTTCCCCTCAACCCATTAACTCATTGCACACGTGGGCCTGGTCTCCCTGTACTCAACATACATACCCCACTGAAACCCCACTGAATCAATACCAGCGCATTGCAAATACTTACTCAGCAGAGGACTTGCCACAGACGGTGACCGTGCTTCATCCACAAGTGATGGTGATGGTTCTTCATCCACAGGTGATGGTGCTTCATTCAGCCACTCAGAAGAGGACTCGCTGCATGTACCCCACTTTATATTCGACCACTAGCCATGGTAGATCTCATTACTTATTAAGACTAACTGTGTGGCAGCTGCAACAAAAAATCCATGCTTATGTGTTACTATTCAAATAGGTGCAGAGGCCAAACTAAATATTGTTCATGTAAATATTGCCTAATGGGTGTTTCAAAACTCCATAAACACTTTCCCTAACAAGAGGATCCTCTTGTGCAATATACAATACTTGTTCTCCCCATACAAGAAGAAAACTCACAAGGCAAAGAAATATCCCAAGTAATTTCTTTCGTAGATAGGACCACATCTCAAACAAGTCATCAAGGATGAAAATTCAAGCCTTTCCTCAATGTACAACATTTTATATGATCACGTTGAATCTTCTTAGTATCATTCTAAAGAAGACATGGTTAAAAAATCTCTAATGAAAGAAATTTGTCTTTAAATGAAAATTACAAGTTGATGCAGGGAGCAAGGATAATTTCACCCACAGGAGTCCCCTTCCTTATTGTAAGAGAGAAAGGTAGAAAAACTCTACGAGTTGCTATAGATGATGATACTAGGGTGTCACAATGTAAAGGAAAACTATACCTGATAGTGATCTTACTGATGGCCCTCGAGACAGTGTACTTCATCCACTCACCATCTTTTTTTGGACTTAGCGTTGTTGGGACAATGCATGGAATTAAACTCTCCTTAATCAAGCCCTTGTCCAACCTAATTTTTAACTTCCTCGTGTTCCTTTTGGATCATCATATACGTAGCCTTGTTTGGTAAGCTTGCTCTAGGTATCAGATCTATGCAGTGACTAATACTTATTTTAGGTGGAAATACATTGGTAAAATCATCAACTACAATTTCTTGATAATCCACTAAGATATTTTTAATTTCTGAAGCTAGATCTGAAATGAAATTATTAGCAGATTCAATTTTTGGCTTACAAACAATGGCATAACTCACCTCTTCTTCTGTCAACTCATGTACGAATTCTTTTCCACAAAGAAATAGATATTTTGGCTCACTATTTGCAACTCCATTCCCTTCTTGAAAAGGCAATAAAGTATGTTAAATACAACCCATCTTGAACTTGTAATAGTTCTTGCTTCCATCATGCACTACTTTCCTATCAAATTGCCAAGGTCTGCCCAACAACACATGACACACATCCATAGGCATGATATCAAAAGTCACTTTGACTTGATATTTTCCAATTTTGAAAGCCACTTCACTTTTCTCAGTAACCAGCAACACCCCCCTTCTCCATATAAAGTGTGTACTTGACATTGTATGCCTTCTATTTCAAGGTGGGGCGGGGGGGTGGGGTTTCTTGCCACTTGGCTTTCCCTTTTCACCTCAATCTTCTCATACTACATGTTGCATATTTGTTGTACATGAGTACCCAACATGGTTGAGGATTGTGAGGACTCATTCACTAGCATAATCATCGATTATGCTTCACGGGGATGTTGGGGTACATTTTACTTAGTAGTACATTAGTACTTAGTAGTTCATTGGGATATCATTAGGAACTACACTCTCCTCTTCCACACATTATTAGGGGCACATATGAGCACTTTTTATGCATCACAACACATTCCCTATCATACGGAATTTTTTCTATATTTAGGGTTTTCTATTTTTGGTAGGTCTACTTCTAGATGGGGTTGCCACCTAGGATCACATGAAGGAAGACATAGCTATTTTCGCTCTGTAAATTTGTATTACCTCATGCATATGGATCTTTAGAGTGAATACACATTTTCTATTTACTTCATAGCAATTAACCACCACTTTTCTCTTTCCTCTTCTTGTTAAGTTGACTTTTAATCCTAGTTTTGGAGTTTAATTGAGTTTAATAGGCTAGGTTTGGTATATGAGAGTTATTGATTAGTTATAACTAATTTCTAACTCTACTTACTTCCAGTTCACTACATTTTATGCCATTTTGCTATTACGCTGTAAAGCGTTCTTATTTGAAAACAACTTTGCTAAATGAATACGTGTACCATTATGCACCTTTGATTTGAATGTTAGACGATTCAAACCATCTCAGCCCTATGATTAAATTCTGTTATTTTAATCAGTTATACAGCATAACGAATATCAGAGGTCCGTGAGGAACTCAGTGAGGGTTTAAAGGTAAAAGGGCATATCTGCACATCTGATAACCGTTCTGAACCTGTTCTTCCACGATTTTTGCTCGAGTTGTTTCCTTTCTTGCAATGCTGAGCTCTTATTGTCATTAAAGACATCTCTGTTACTTCGTCAAACTCTCTGGAACTTCCCTGCTTTTACATTTCTCAAAAGTTTCAGGTTTCTGTATTCGTTATTCCCTTGAGGATAGAATTGAATTCTGTCATCAGAGGATTAGTCAGAATTCTGGTAAGGCTAGTGCCTGGGAGAAAACAGCAGTTGAATCTTTTTTTATTTGGTGTCGTTGGCCTTCATCCATAGTTAAAGGAAGATATTCTTGCAATGCTGAGCTCTTATTGTCATTAAAGACATCTCCGTTACTTCGTCAAACCTTCGGAAACCTCCTCAAGCATATTTCAAAAGTTCCAGTTCGTACCGCATCCCTTGAGGATAAAATTGAATCGCAGTCGTAGGACAGTCGACTGTGTTGGTGCTCGAGAAAACCAAAGAAGAATTCATACGTAGTTGAATTGCTGCCTGAACGCCTTTAAAGGGTGTAGGAAACTTAAAACGTTCGCTTTTGGTAAAGGCAGAGGAACATCTTAAAAAACTGCCTGAGGATATGCCATATGCAGAGTTTGAACACAAGTAATATATAACTTTTTCTTTTGCACAAATGCTCTTTTTTCTACTCAAGATATTACAGCAATAAAGTTATCGATACTGTAGGAATTGTTTGAGGGCCACATTGAGCTTAATGCATGCTTCTTTTTATCTGTCTTAATAACTCAACAGTTTTCCAGATGTCTACTTGATTTATACCTTCATATGACAGGATGGATTTATACCTTCATATGACAGGATGGATTTAAAGATGAATGAATATATTGGAAAGAAAATTAGATTTAAAGTTTATAGGTATAGGAGATTAAAACAAACTTCCTTTGATTCTTACTCAACTAGGGTGTGTGCAGATTACAAGAAATGGGATTCGAAAAAGGATGGGGAGACAATGTGGAACATGTCTCAAATATGATTCATTTGCTCTCGGAGATCTTTCAGGCACCTGATCCATCGACTTTGGAAATGTTTCTAGAAAGGATTCCTATGGTCTTTAATGTTGTGATTCTTTCACCTCATGGTTATTTTGGGCAAGCAAATGTTTTAGGAATGCCAGACACAGGTGGACAAGTACATATATTTTTTATAATGTCCATATGCATTCTATGGAATCCTCTAGATATTTTCAACTTATACCTTGATTTAATACAATCGTTGATTTAAATATATATATATATCTATATATATATATATATATATATATATATATTCTTATTTAAGCACAGGTTGTGTATATACTTGACCAAGTTCATGCCTTGGAGAATGAAATGCTGTTGAGAATAAAACAGCAAGGATTAAACATTACACCTCAGATTATTGTGGTAAAGTGTTGCTCTGTTACCTACATTATTTCTTCTGTATTGGTGCTGCTCTGTCACTCATATTATTTATACTGTAGTTAAATCAGCTCTGGCCTGATTTGATCAAATTATTTCCCATTACGAAATGTAAACTATAGCTTTGGATAGATGAATTTCTTTTGTTGGCATTATGTAAGACTATCATGTGTAAGTTTACACACCCACATTTGAGGTACTTGTTCCTCTTTTTGCGTCTGTATTTAGGTTCATATGTTCTCTTTTATTTTAGTTTTTTAAGTCTTTGAAAGCAATTTAGAAAACCCTGTATTTTTATGTTTTTAATTTGACATTTTGTTACAAGGTGACTCGGTTGATTCCTGAGGCCCACGGTACCATATGCAATCAACGAATTGAAAGAATTAGTGGAACACAACATTCACGGATACTCCGGGTGCCCTTCAGAACAGAAAAAGGAGGAGTTTTGCGCCACTGGGTTTCTCGATATGATGTGTGGCCTTATTTGGAAAGATTTTCCGAGGTAAAAGTTGATGAATTAACAAATATTGAAATGAATGTCTTGCTCAAGTTTGTATCCACAGGTGTGCAATTCAAGGTCTATAATGCTCTAACTCAATTGAAAAAGTAAACAAAATAAATATAGTAAACATTTTGACGTGAAATGCTATCAATGTAGAGAACATTTTACCAAATACAAATATATTTGTTCGTTTTGTGTCCCCAGTAGATCATATGGACTGATTTTAACAGAGATCACAGCCACAAGGTAGCTTACACTAGAGATTTACTGGCTATTGCAAGAAGTGGCTACCTTATGATTCATTAGCAGCCACAGCATTAGCTCTGTTCCTCTTCTCTTTTGTATGCAGTATAAAATTGTCGTGCATGAAATTGTCGTGACTTCAGTCTTCTCCAAACCCCACTGGAGCTAGAAATGTCCCCATGGTTTTATCTAGATGATTTTTGTAGAGTTGAAACATCACTATATCCAGAGGTTTGTCTTGTTGATTTCTCATAGTTAATATCCTCAAACTATGGGGCATTCTTATTTGTAAAACTGCTTCTTATGAGAATGCTACATACCCTTTCTTGTTGTGACTGCCTATGCAACTGCTGACAATGGGAATAATGGCCTATTGTTGCTTGGAAATTGTTGATATTTTATTGCATTTTGTATTTATCTTTCTCACACAAGATACATCCCGAGGGTACTGCTACAAAATTCTAACTGAAATAGAGTTCTTAGATGAGTTTTATTTGTTTATTTTATGCAGAAGATGCTAATTTTGGTTTAATAAGAATTAACCATCTTTTGCAAATTTAGTGTTATGATTCAGGCTAATGCTTCTGGAATGGAAAGATTAGGACTAGGCATTGAGTTGCTTAGTTGGAAGGATTAGAATTTGTAGCCTTGTTGCTGAACAATTTGTATTATGCAATCTCATCTGCTTTTTAACATTTTATCAGTATAACTGGTAATATTTTGGTAAGAGAATGGCAAGGTGTTCCCCTTCACCACCCCCTTTAACTTGGGATTTCTGGCATGCTGTTGTAGGATGTATCAAATGAAGTAATTGCAGAACTAAATGGTCAACCTGATCTGATTATTGGAAATTACAGTGATGGAAATTTAGTTGCATCTTTGATTGCAAATAAACAAGGAATCACTCAGGTACTTTTCACTTGCCAATGTGCTTTTTTATATCAGCAACTGGAAAAGGCATTGTTTTCTCAGAACTTTGAATCTAAATATATATTATCATCTTTTTCATTTCAGTGCAACATAGCCCATGCTTTGGAGAAGACCAAATACCCAGATTCGGACATATATTGGAAAGATTTTGAAGAAAAATACCACTTCTCTTGCCAGTTTACTGCAGATCTGATTGCAATGAATCATGTAGATTTCATTATCACAAGCACATATGAGGAGATTGCAGGAAGGTTTGATGTTTTCCTCATTTAGAGAGCATTTGTAAACTCGTGTTTATTTATTACGGATATCTGAGACTTAAAAACCAAAAGGGTCTTTTTTTACTTATTTGAACCAAGTAGAAGTGACCACTATTTTAATATATACATATAGAAATATGACTTTGTTGCTGCAGTAAGGATACAGTTGGACAGTATGAAAGCCACACTGCTTTCACCCTTCCTGGTCTCTACCGTGTTGTTCATGGAATTGATGTTTTTGATCCCAAATTCAACATTGTTTCCCCTGGAGCAGACATGCAGATTTATTTCCCTTATACGGAAAAGTAGAGCCGCCTTACCGCTTTACATGATTCAATTAAGGAAATATTTTTCAGTTTTGAACAGACAACTGAACATATGTAAGTAATACTCTCCATGACAGTTTTCTATTTCTTTTGACATCACCCACTTAGTAATGTCAGCGTGTGCTAGGCTTCACCTAATTTTCAGACATGTTAGTTCAAGTTGTGATGAGTTAATTGTCTTGCGAAAGATGAAAATTATTGTGATTATAATTCATGTGTAAGTAATACTATACATGATAGTTCTCTCATTCTTTTTAATTTTGACATCGCTTATTTACTGTGTGCGCCAGACATCACCTAAGTTTGGGACACATTTTAGTCGCAGTGAATTATTTGTCTTGGGAAAGCTGAAAATGATTGTTTGTTAACCAAATGATGATAATGCATATATATTACATTTTCTTCTTGGGAAATATTACTTGAACCACAAGTTATTTATCTCACAGTATTGAAATCAAACTACTATTCTCTCATTTCAGTTGATTCACTATATATGACAGGCCCATAACATGCACCAAGTCTCTAAGATAAGGATTAGGTCCAACGGGTTTAACCATGCAGTCCTGAGTACATCACTTCAAAGTTGGAGGAGTTAGAATTTTACTTTATATGAAGTAGTCATTCATGCCTGCAATGTTTCTTCATATTGGGAAAAGGAGGTAGCAGGGACTGCAATTCCATATGAATGAGTAGAATTTACTGATTTATTCAACATTTTATTTGGCTATGTTTTCAGGTGTGTCTTGAATGACCCTAAAAAGCCCATTATCTTTTCTATGGCAAGACTCGACCGAGTTAAAAATATGACAGGGTTGGTTGAATGGTTTGCAAAGAACAAACATTTGAGGGATCTGGTTAACCTTGTTGTGGTTGCTGGTGATATTGATCCATTAAAGTCCGTAGATAGAGAAGAAGTGGCTGAAATTGAAAAAATGCATAGACTTATCAAGGACTATAACCTGAATGGTCAGTTCCGATGGATATGTGCACAAAAGAACAGAGTACGAGAAATAACCCAGAAAACTTCGACTAATTGATTAATGAGATGGTTAGCCTTATTTGTGAAGTTGTCTGTAATTGCAAATGACTTGACTTCTTCACACTAGGGCACACACTTCTTCACACTAGGGCACACTGCCCCAAATTATGGTGCATGCATAGTGGTACAAAAACTGTGACCATGCTTTGTGGTAAACATTCTAATGATTTTTTCCATTTTTTATTTCAATTTAATTTTTCATTTTCTCCAATTTTTGTCATCTTTAAAACAACAGAAAATATTTCTGTTTTCAGGCTCTGGAAATAACCCAGAAAACTTCCAGAATTGTCTGGCATTATGGTTTTTTCCTCTATATTACTATTTCCTATGTTAACGTTTTAACAGTGTTTCCTTTGCAACATATGGTGCAATTGCTAATTTTAGGTCATTTTTCAACTAGGGAAAGTGCTTTTGAGTGAAACTAATTGCATACACATAGAATCCTAACCTAGTTATAATTCAATGACCTCTTGAAGATTCTATAAATTATATTCATGGTCAACAACAATATATCATAATTATCATTTGATCATCAATTATTCAACTCATGTGCTTTAAAGAATTCAAATTTTCTCTTTGGTTACTTAGTGAATTATCTAACCATTTTTCTCTATCCTCTCTTATTTTGCAAGGAGCTAGTTTAGTATTTTCTCACATCAAGATTTTGTACTTATGATCAAAAGTCTACAAAATTGTTTTTGTGAAATATGACTCGTTTAATGTTATAATTGAAATAAAACTCATTTCAACAATTAAAAGCTATAATACAAATATTAATATGCTCTTATAAATCATACATTTTTTTAAGGATAAAAAGAACATATTTCTTTTATACACATACAACTCAAGAATCCTACTTGTTAATCCTAAATTAATAATTCAAAATAAAATTAAGAAAAATTAACATAAAGAACTCAAATATCTTGCATTACTTTCTTAATACATCTAAATAAATTAGATAAATAAAACATGAAAAATTTTAGTTACTATAATTTTAATCTTAATAATTTATTTTAATGATAAATAATGGTTAGATTTAAGATTTTTATGATTCATATTGTAATGAGAATTTGTTTTGAATTAATTATATTATAATAATTTAATCTTGAATCAACTAATATGATTCATTTGTCTTTGCTTTAATCATAGATTAAAAAAATTCAAATAAATATGATTTAAATAAGATAAAGTATAATATTAATAGATACCATGATGTGCTCCTCTCTGCAACAAATTCTATTTATTCCCTTTTCAGAAATCCCTACGCAGTGATTCTATTTATTCCCTTTTCAGAAATCCCAACGTGTCTTTTTTATTAAGGAAGACCCAAAAATAGCAAGTATTGAATTTCGAGTGACGCCTGCGGATTGCGTCCCCGCTACCGACATTTGTAATATAAGGTCTTCGCTTTCTGGATTTTGATCTTCATCCATTGCATGCAGAATCATGCGGCTAGCATATTTTGACGTTTATTTCGGTTAAAGTTTTTATAAATTCCAAATAGTGAAGGGTAGTTTTTAATAATAATTAATTAATGCAGCTTAACAAGTGAACCTCCAAATTCAAATTAAAACAGTAAATTAGAGGGACTTTACTAATTATTTTTAATTAAAGTAGTTTAAATTTTTTTATAATTATTTGGATAAATTTTAATTGAAATAAGATATTTCAAATTTTAATTTGATTGTTAATAATTATTAAGTGGATAAAAGAAATTTAATTTCTAAAATATTTTTAATAGTAATTTCAAATCTAAATAAAAATTTGAAATTTATTTTCAAAGTTGTTATGTTTTTTTCCTAGTCTTTTTATAAAATTGATTAATTAAAAAAAGTGTCATATAAACAAGTATCATATACAATGAGTTATAATTTTTGGGATATGTGATATTAATAATTCATGATATTGGTCCTATAATATTGGTAGTTTTGAAACCATAAATGTAGGGTCTTTCATAATAAGATTATTAGTTAAACATTTAAAGTTCAAAATCTAAAGAGTAATTAATAAATTTAGAGATAATAAAAATTGAGAGATTTTGATTAAAAATTACTATTTAGTTTTTAAGTTTTTGAATATATCATTAAAGATTTATAATATAAAGGTTGAGAATTTGTTCTTAAGGGATAACCATTTGTGTGGTAAGAGATGGAACTAGATAAAACTCCAGATTTTGAATTTATCATTAAAAATTTATAATATAAAAGTCGAGAATTTTTTCTTAAGGGATAACAATTTGTGTGGTAAGAGTTAGAACTAAATAAAAGTCCATATTAAAAAATATATTAAGGAATATGATTAATGGTTAAAATATAAGAGTTGATGGTTAGAGGTTTATAGCTGAGATTAGCTTAATCATGTTAAAATTCACTCATCAATATGTTATAATAATACATTATTCATATCTTTTTACTCAATAATGTTATAAAAATGTAAATATTTAAATAATTTTTTATAAAAATTGATTTAATTTTAATTTTGTATTTTAATCTTTGAA
Source organism: Pinus albicaulis (assembly GCA_034641835.2). NCBI lineage: Eukaryota > Viridiplantae > Streptophyta > Pinopsida > Pinales > Pinaceae > Pinus > Pinus albicaulis. Next base: position 425,865,158 of record CM076582.1, read on the forward strand.
CAACAAAAACACCACCTAAATGGTATCACTTCACATGAGAAGACATGACTAAGGATTAAGAGTGTTGAGGGTTCATACGACTTTAGTCATAACATGTGAGAATGGGAAGATGTGTTGTTGATGTTAAGCCTTATGGTCAAGGATTTTTCTTTGTATTTTTTTCAAAATGTTTTCATGGTAAATATAAATAATAATATTATCAATAATTATGTTGTAAGGCATTTTTATTTAAAAACAACTCTTCTAGTTGTTATTCTGTCTATGTCTAAGCCATTAGATCAAATGTTAGACGATTGAAATGCTTTAGGCCATTAGATTCACAAGAAAATAGTTATATATATTTTTTATAATGTTAGTTTTTTTTTAAATAAGTTAGATTGAATTTAGGTTTTTGTGACTTTTAAGTTAAAATGTTGTTATTAAAAATTTGTTAATTTTGATATGTAAATGTAAATAGTTTTATATATGTTTTTGTATAGTATTTGTTTTTTTTTCTTTTTTAATAAGTTAAATTGAATTTAGGTAATAAAATAAAATAATAATAAACTATAAAAACAATCTATGGTATTCACTCATTGTATTCATGTGGAATATAGTTTATTTAAAGGGGGAAATTAAGATGGCCTAGATCAATTTTAACTCTGGATCTACCAAGAGCCAAGAGGAATCAAATGTCTTGATATGCAAAACCTCTTTTAGAGTGAAAAGAGAATTGATATATCTAATAAATAATATATATCTAAACCAACTATTTAATAAAATTATTTTTAATTATTTATAACCATTATTCTTTTAAAATTTTACTTAATAAAATGTATCAAATTTTCATACATTCAAATATACATAGTTTTTCTTGTTCTATATTATTTTTGTTACAACTATTTTATTATTCATACATGGGTTTTTTGTTATATATTATTTATGTTACAATTGTTTTATTATTTATGAGTAGTATTTCTTAATATATCAAAAAATAAATTAATAATGAAAATTTTTAAAATATGTGATTTTTTTTTAATTTCCAAATTATTTCACACGCCATGATTTATCTTGCAATAATTATGAATGTTCATAATTCTCATTTCTTAATTAACACTAAATTTACCTTTAATTACTTAATTATAATATTTTGTAACTACATAACAATTTGTAACTACATACATACTCTTTTGAATTTTTTTGTTATTAATGAATATCAAATTTCTTGTGTTAAAAAAAAACTATATACATATCCTTAATTACCTAACTATGGAAAAAAAACTTACATGTTTTTTACTTTATAATCATAAACTAATTTCAAGTTATATGATGTCAAACTTACTCAAGTTTTTATTCTCAAATTTTAAACAAAGTTTTTCACTACATAATTTTAGCTTTTATAATTTTTTTATTTTTCAATTCCAAACTAAACTTACAAAAGAAAAAACCCACTCAATCCTTACTATAGATTATAGTTTTACAAAATTGAGACTATGTGATTAACAATAGAGTAAGTTGAGACAACCCTAAAGGGTTTTTTTGTACATGTTTTTATCATAACATTTCCCTCCATCCAATATATATTGTAGAGTCTTCTGAAGAGAAAGTGCAGTCTAGTTTACAACCTGATCCATAATCAAAGGAAATGGCTAGGGATTTCACAAGTTATTAGTTTGTAACCTGATCCACAATCAAATAAAAGGGCTAGGGATGTCACAAGTTATCATTCACACAATGATTTATTTAAGTTCTTAGTTGAAATGGATCCTATTAGATGCATGGTGGTGAGAGACACTAAAAAATTCAAAATAGATATTAAAATTCTCAGTTGAAATGGATCATATTAGATGCATGGTGGCGAGAGATGCTAAAAAATTTAAAATATATGTTATGACATCCATGTTTTCTACAAACCATCCAAATTTTCTATGTTATACAACAATTTCTAACAATAACCACTCAATTTACTCTCCAATTTTTGAAACCCCCACGCATGCTAAGGAGATCATAATGTAAAATAATATGTTCCTATGGTCTTTTTAAAGGGTTCATAAACAAAATAGACAATGAGAAAGTCAATATTGTGGTATAATAACTTATTTTTAAATCATCATGACAAAAAAACAAATCACATTAGCTCACAAAATATATCTAATGCTATAAGGATCTGAGGCGATAACAAAGTTTTGAATCATGATAACTAGGTGACAACCAAAACTAAGTTTTAGCCACAAGAAAAAAATCACAACAACTCACAAAATAAATTGATATTGCAAATTAACTGATGTTTGTGACACGTCTGTACGTGTTTCCATTCATAAATTTCTTAGTCATTTTGTCTCGAGATTACTAGATAATGGTGAAACAAATATAGTGCTAATCCAAGTGATCTAGAGAGGTATTCACGACCAGCTTGGAAAACTAGGAATGAAGATGCTTCTAATTTTCAATGAAGTAGTCTTCAAAAGTTCCTAGCTCTATTTTAATTACATAAATGTATTGAAAACCAACTGATAGTGTTTACTTCAGTTTTTTTCACAGGATTATTAATCACTAAAATATTTTCACCCCAATTTCTTATTTCAATATCTATAACAAAATTTTTATATATCTGTACAATTTATGTTGGTTTACATATATGTTTTCACCCACACTTGCCTATTTCAATATATATAAAAAAAATTAACTCTGATAATCAATATCTTTGAAACCTCCATGACCTGCTTCCATGGAAGCAAAATTTTCCTTCATTCCTTCATGATGGCTCCTTCTCCGCAACAACTTATTTCATTATGTTGGTTTACATATATGTTTTACCCAAAATTTCCTATTTCAATATCTATAGAAAAAATTTGTGGTTGATAACTCTTATAATAAATATATTTGAAACCTCGGACTGCTTCCATGTAAGAAAAATTTGCCTTTCATTCCTTCATGGTGGCTCCTTCTCTGCAACAATTTATTTCTTCTAGGTTACTCTTTCTTATGCTATATGTGACTCCTTCTCTACAACAATTTATTTCTTCTAGGTTACTCTTTCGTATGTTATAGCATTACGGCATTTCTTTTGCAACATATGGTGCAACTGCTAGTTACAATAATATTAAGAATAAAGTAGTACAATATCTATATACATATATGTAAAAAAAGCACTAATTTATTGTTAATTAATAATGTTTATATAATTATATATGATTTTGCATTATGTTATAATTAAAATCCAAAAATATAGTTCAGATAATTATTCAAACCTTAAGCCCTTGGCGAAGGATTTTGTGTTGCCTTCTCTTGCTAATAATTTTCTTGGTATTTCTTTCTAAATTCTTTTATTGAAAACCTAAATAATAATACCACGAATAATTACAATAAAATTAAGAATAGAACTTTAGATCTGTAAGAAAAACACCAAATTATTGTTAATTATTATTTGTTGTGAATTCAGAATGTTTATATAATTGTATATGGTTGTGTATTATGTTATAATTATAATCCGGAAATATGGTTCAGATAATTATTCAAACCTTAAGCCCTCTGGCCGAGGATTTTGTGTTGCCTTCCTTTGCTAATAATTTTTTTGGTATTTCTTTCTAAAAAGCACCTATTTATTGTTAATTAATACTGTTTATAATTGTATATAGTTGTGAATTGTGTTATAATTATAATCCGGAATAATTATTCAAACATGTTATTCAAATAAAATGATAAAGATAAAAAATAATTAAGATTGAATTTTGAGTTTAATCTTATTTTTTTTGGCAATAAATAATATTAGGTGTGTATTAAATTTTAGCTATCCACTTAGCATTTATTATTTAAAAAACTTATATTATGAAACCTCTATTCTGAAATAAAAATGCAAAATTAAGATGAATAAACCATTATGATGATATTTCATTATGCATTCATATCAATGGACTAATGATACCATGAATAAAGATATGATATAACAAAACTAAGAATAAACATATGATATAACAAAACTAAAGCGTATGAAAATATCCTTGAATTATTTATTGATGAAGTATTAATATTTATAGTTTGTTATTAACAATAATTTAAAAGAGAAAACATAGTAACATATTTTAAGTAAAATTATACATTGAAAATATATTTTTATTAGTTGAAAATATATAAATTAAATTATTTTTAAAATATATAATTTAAGTATAAAAACATGTGTATAACTCTAATTTTTTTTTTTTAATTTAATAATATTTTTATTAATATAAATTATAAAATATATTTTTATTTAATTGATGCAATATTTTATATACGGGTAGAGTATATGTGTTTTTTAGATTTTGTAGTTAAATAATTGTGCAGAAGTAAGTCTTTTGTCTCACAAACAAAAGATCTTATACACAAATTTAGTGTCTTAATATGACATATATATATATATATATATATATATATATAATTTATTTTTAAATGAATAAAATCAATAATTTCTTTAGACTACTATTTTAAATATCTGTGCATCTTTAGGAATATGTTAAATGTATTTTTTTCATCATACATAAAGATATTCTTATCAAATTTAAATGCCCATCTTTTATAATTAAAATATGTGTTACAAAATGACATAATAATAATACTTTTCAAGAAAATGTGTGTGTGTGATTATATAAATTTTGTAAGTTTATTATAGATGAATACTTATAAAGTATTTAAATATTTTATATAAATGAGAATAAATATTTTTTAAACACAAATTTAATATAGGCCCAAAAGAATCAAATCTTTTGAGATGTGAATCTCTTTTAGAGTGCAAAATTTAAAAGAAAATTACATCCCTCTCATTCCTTGATAAATCCCAATAAATTTGTAATAGTTTCTCTCTTTCTCTCTTGATCTCTGGATATACACATAGTGTATAATTATTTTTCATTTTTTAAATTGTATTTTTGAACACTATTTGGAATACAAAGTTAAGACATTAATAATGATAATGTTCAACAAGAGATTTTCAATGCTTATTATAATAACACATTTCTTTATTATAAAAGATGACAAGATTTTTCTTCAGATATTGATTCATTCGACTAGTGAAATCAAGCATCTTGTACCCCTATATTTCATGACCAATGCATTGCATACTAGCACCTTCATGATAGATATTTTGCATTCCATCTGGGTAGAATACTTAATATTTCATTCAAATTGAAATTTATCACTAAATTAAATAAAATCTCCATTATTAAAGAAATCATATTCAGAAAGAGTAATGAAGGCTACTTGGGCCCTGGAAATTACATATTGTTAACTATACAAACCCAAATCAATGAGCAAATTATTATAATTGTTCACCACTATCCAATGGTAACAGGGTATGTCAACATAATTACTCGTATAGATTTCATTAATTTGGATCTTAATATTTTGATAGGCTCCTAAGTGGACAAATAGAATTGAAAAGATGTACATCATATGGGCTCATAGTATAATACGAAAGCCATTAGGCCCAAGTGAACTAGAATGATTGCTCCTCAACTTTACCGATATTACGTTAGGTAAGATAGAGTGCTACATGAATTTTGAATTTACATCTCAAGGTCCATTACTCACAAAGCTAGGTATATTTATTTTACGATGCAATACATATTGGAACTATAGGTCATGGCTACAAGTCATGCGATGATTGTACGAAAGTTTTCATAATACACTATATGTTTCATCCACCAAACCTTTCCTCGAAGTGCCCCACTCATAAAAGTACGAAAGGTACTTCCTTCGGGTGCTAAGAATAAGTGCAATTGTTTAGTCACTATGTAACTATCACTAGTTGGAATAATTTCCAGATAACAAACATTTTCTAATTCATCTTTGTAAGAATAATACTCAGACGTGCCATGAAATTTATGCTAATAAATTCAATACTATTTATAGGAGCATTAAAATTTAAAATATATATTATGCTTTATAATTTCAATTATTACAATCTAGGTTTCACACATATTCATAAATTCCTTTTTTGTTTTATGTGATATTTATCGAAATGTTGAAATGATTTTTAAATAGTTTCAAACAATGTATTATTTCATATTCATCTAAATATCAAGATTAGGAAAAATTAGTTACTATTAGTGGTAATAGGAAAATGCTAATTATTCATTATTCATTATTTTATTGACCTTGAACCATTGAATTTATCAATTTAAAGAGGGCAACCACCTATATTTATGTAATAGAAGTTTACAACTCTAAGCAATATAGCATAATGTAGTGGTACTTTTTATTTTCAACATTGACATAAAATGTTGAGCTTAACATTGTATTTGAACATAATTAGAACTATATCTTACTTTGTATATCAAATTATTTCTTCACCGCCTTAATATGCCTACTCATATGCTACCTTTTCTCCCATGCTGATATGAAATGGTTACTAGGTATTGTTGTTCTAGTATCATTTCTAGATATAAAATTCTCTTTGCTTTGGTTTTCTTATTCATCAAGAGTTTGTCCATGAGCATGTGATTGTCAATTCAATTTACTTGGTAAAATTTAGTATTTGTCATAAAATTAAAAGCATAATTTTAAATGAATTAACAACATTAATTATAAACAGAATAGACACATAGAACAAATCTCAATACACAATTTTTTGATGAAGGAGTTCACCCCTCCTGGGCTACATCTCCTTAGTCCAACTTCATAGTGTGGGCCTTTGTATTAGCTTCAAATGCACTCAAATGGTTGTTACAAGCTTCAAATGATATTGGAACCTATTCCAATGAGTTTAAAACATCAAAATCTACCAGAAATTACTGTTTTTTTGCTCAATTTGGATTCTAGATGCTTTGGAAATGCCTCCAACACCTGGTGGCCCTCTCCTTCAAAAATATTCAAATGAAAAAAAACACCTTTAGATTACCCTTTTTGCCTCTACAACCTACTTCAATAGCTCCAAAATATCCCCAATACTTTTGTTTTGGTTCTGGTTGAGTCGAACTTTTAGTTTCGGGGAAAAAGTTATGCCTCATTCAAGTTTTTCCCTAGGAAACTGCCTCCAAATCTGGCTAACTACCAGTTAGCTCCACTAAAAGTGGAACTGCCGCTAAAATTGGCATGCTCCACTAAAAATGCCGCTAGTTTAACTCACATTTAATTATCAGATAATCGTGATTAGCACTAATGGTGCTTTTAATCATGGCCTCCGCCCTTATTTTTTGACACTTGGTCATGTGGTAGAAGGGGCTAGTCGCAGGATGGCCGCTCCACACTCCGTTGGTCCAACTACGCAAGGTTTAAAATCAATTTTGGTGGCAATGTTTAACAATTAGGGCTCGTAGCCCGTTGGTAGGACATGCCCAAGGTGGAGGTCTCCGGTTCAAACTCAGACCCTACTCTCATACTCCAACTCTTTTAAAATACGCGGCCTTTGTATTGTTACCATGGAACCTTTGGCGGACTTGGAATTCATAATATGCATTGAACCTTTGAATTATTAAACCATATGATAATTAATCCATCACACTTTCTAAAGTTTGTAATGAATTAGTTTCTATTATAATAAATAAAATATATATAATATATTATTTAACTTTATATATATAATATGTTAAAAACATATAATATATTATATTATAATATATATATATATATATATATATATATATATATATATATATATATATATATATATATATATATATCATAATTAAAATAAAAAAAATACAATTCCAATTTAACCTTAAAACTATTAGGAAATTTACCCCCACATAGATCAAATTGGTGAATCTAAAACTGCCACTTGACACAACCTCATTGGAAGAAACATGAAGAATATTCTTGAAGATTCTTTTTTGTTGACTGGGCTACTACATCATCCCTGTACATGTTCTGCCCATTTTTTACTTGTTTTGGAAAGCGAACATCAGGCCATTACTCACTCATACGAACTCGAATTTTGATGAAACAAGTTTCATTGGAATCCTGATGATGAGTTGTACACTTTCATCCTGGTCTGAAGCATTTCTTAGTACTTTGAATTTTTAGCTAAAATACTAATCCCTGATCATTCCTCCCCACTAGAAGCCTTTTGGACCCCAAAATCATTCTTGGTTACTGATTATGAAGATGAGGGGATTGTTCCCTCACTCTTCGAGTTTTTATCCATTGAAATTTTCCTAATTTCATCATTTGGACCTTCTCATAAAAAGTCAAAATTTTCCTTGATTCTGATGACCAACTATTGTTGTCTTTGACACCGTCATGTTGCAATATTTCTAAATTTGCAGAAAAACAATCTAATTTTGCAGAAAAAATTTTGTTTCTACCTTGGTCAGAAATCAAAGTAACCTTGGAATCTTTCTCACCTTGCACTATGTCACTATGGTGATTTTTAGTTTCTTTTGCCTTGAACTTGTGTCGACTCTTGACTAATTATCTTCGCCATTGTAATGTGCCTTTTGGAAACAAGCAATGAACATTTGTGAAACCTATGCCTTATTTTCCAGGCTGCTTTACCCTCTCTTTGACGTTTGGAACCTCTTGCATCGGCACTTTGTTTTCAACATCACTCAACCCCAATGTTGACCGTTGCAAATGTTTTTCACCTTCTTTCAAAGACAACCTGTTATCAATCTGAAAAAACTCATTACAATTATAAGCATCTGTTTGAAAATTATGATGCAAAACATCTCTTTGTTTTATCATCATCAATGTCAAGTTTTGGCTTGCATTGAATAGCCTCTTCATTTTCCCTACATTGACTAAAGAAGTATTCAGTTTCTTGAGATGAGCTCTCACAATATACTCCACTCAATTTTTAAGAAAATGATATTTGTTCTTATGGTGATAAAACATTGATTTCCTATCATACAAATATGGACTTCCTAAGATAATCTTGGAAATGTCAAATGGAACTACATCTAACTCAACTTCATCAAAAAATTTTGTATTAATAGTAAATTTGAATATGCATTTCCTTGTAACCTGTAAATTAGAATTATTAACTATCCATCCCAAAGGGTATGGTTTATGATGTGCCACGGTTTCAAGGTTAAGCTTTTTGACTAAATCTTCTAAAATCAGGTTGGTTTGTGATCCTGTATCAAATAATGCATCAATCTTTGTATGATTAGAAATCACTCTAACATAGAAAAATTATTCTCTTATGTCTTCATTTGGAGTGTTGATGTGACTATTTGAGGACCTAGTACATTCAACATGTTTCCCTATCAATCCCATAGTAGTAATTTGTGTCTCATCTCCTGAATTTGATCCTATGTCTTGTTTAGCTATAGAAACAATTTTCCCTTTCTCTTTGGCTTTCAATATATCTGGTTTCAATTTTGGATGAAGTTTCCAACAATGGTCTTCATGATGGAGAGTCTTTGAACAATTTTGAAAATGGTTTTTTCCTTCTCTTTCTTGATACTTGCATTCTTATTTCCCTTCCATTTTCCTCCCTTCTCTTTTCCCTTACCCTCAGTTTCACCTTTCTCGTCTATTTTTTGTTTTCCCCTTGCCTCCAAGTGTGTGGCTTATACACAAAATTCATCTAAATTTCTTGGTTAAACATAATAATAGTATGCTTCAAATATGAATGCAAACCCCCAATATATTTCAAGAGTGTATCTTTGGAATTCAAGTTTATTCCTAACAACAAAGCTCTCCTTCTAAAATCCTGAGTGTACTCTTGAACGGTTTGACCCTTGAACTACCTAAAATTTTTCCAACTCATAATATCTTTTTTCATGTAAGCTAAAGGATAAAACTGTCTTTTAATGGAAGAATAAACTCAACCCAAGAAATGGATATCTTACCATGGATTTGTATTTCCTCTTAAGTCTTTGCTTCCCACCAAACTAGTGTTGCTCCTTCTAGCCTTAATGAAGCCAACTGGATCTTTATGTTGTCTTCTTGTAAATTTTGAATTCAACAATGCACTTCAAATTGATGAATCCAATTGTCTAGCTTCTCATCATTAACCTCTCCATTGTTGTGGGACGTTCAAACTTGATGTCCAACTTGAGTAATGGAGTCTTTCCTTTTGGGATCTTGGAATGAGTGTGGGTATGAGTTTTTGTGGTGGATGTGGAAGATGAATATGTTGATGAAGATGATGAGGATGAGGATGAGGAGATGGAGGCGGTTTTCCTCCACTACCTTAAGATAGTGGCGGTTTACCTCCACTGCCTTTTGAGCTCGTCTCTTCCTCCTTCTTACTGTTTGAAGATCCTTCTCCATGAGGATGCTTTCAACCTTCTTTAACTTCCTTAGCCATGAAAGCTTCATACATGACTTTCACCATTCTTTGCATCTATTTGAATTCTCTCTTAACATCCTCTTCTTCAAAATTTTCATGATTCTCTTCATAGCCTGACATTTTGGTATTAGATTCAAGATCAATCTCTTTAGTTGGTACCTCTTCAATCAGTCTAGCCTCTTGTACAAATTTCACTTCTTCTATCTCAACTGATGAAGATGAAATGTGAGGTGCTTCGAGTGTTTCTTTTAGTGTTCCTTTGGGTGAGGATGATGCTTTCTCATCCTTCTTATTTATTTTCCTAATCTCAGGACTAGCTACTAATAACTTCCCTTCTCCTCTCTACAATCAAAACCTTGTAAGCATCACAAAAATTATAACTATTAAAACCCTTCAAGAAAAAAAAACAAGCAACCTTGGGATCTGATACCAACTTGATCTGAAATTATTGCTAGTTATTGTTGTGCTAGTATCATTTCTAGATATAAAATTCTCTTTTCTTTGGTTTGCTTATTCATCAAGAGTGTGTCCATGAGCATGTGATTTTCAATTCAATTTACTTGGTGAAATTTAGTTCTTTTCATAAACTTAAAAGAATAATTTTAAATTACTTAACAACAAAAAATATAAACACAAAAAACACAGATAGAAAAACTCAATACACAAGTTTTTTGTGAAGGATTTCACCCCTCCTGGGCTACATCTCCTTGGTCCAGCTTCAGAGTTGGGGCCTTTGTATTAGCTTGAAATGTGATCAAATTGTTATTACAAGATTCAAATGGTATTCAAACCTATTCCAATGAGTTTAAAACATCAAAATCTACCAGAAATGACTATTTGTTTGCTCAATTTGGATTTTGGATGCTCTGGAAAAGCCTCCAACACTTGATGGCCCTCGGCTTAAAAATTATTAAAATGAAAAAAAAACCTATAGATGATGTTTTCTATCTCTAAAACCTACTTCAATGGATCCAAAATACCACCAATACCCATACTTTGGTTCTATTTGAGTCGAATGTTTAGTTTATGGGTAAAATTTATGCCTCATTTATGTTTTTCCGTAAGAAACTGCTTCCAAATCTTGCTAACTTCCAGTTAGCTCCTCTAAAAGTAGAAGTTCCACCAAAATAATCGTGCTCTGCTAAACATGCCTCTATTTTAACTCACAATTAAATATGAGATAATCGTGATTAGCACTAATTATGCTTTTAATCATGGGCTTCGCCATTAATTTTCGGCACTTGGTCATGTGGTGGAGGGTCTGGCCATAGGCTAGCCCCGCCACGCTCCGTTGGTCCAACTCCGTAAGGTTTAAAATAAATTTCCATGGCAATGTTCAAAAATTAAGGCTTGCGACCCATTGGTAGGGGGAAACCATGGTGGGGTGGAGGTCTAGGGTTCAAACCCCGAACCCGCTCCCATACTCCAACTCTTTTAAAATCTACGGCCTTTGTATTATTACCATTGAACCTTCATCGGACTTGGCATTCATAATATGCATTAAACCTTTGAATTATTAAACCATATAATAATTAACCCATCACACATTGCAAAGTTTGGGTTTGATAATTAAAATGTGAATTGGTTTGGTTTAATGGTTTGTATTATAATCTAATTATAATAAATAAAATATATATAATATATATATTATTTAATATAATATATATTCTATCTAAACCATAATTAAAAAAAATACAATTCCACTTTAACCTTAGAACGATCAGGAAATTTACCCCCACATAGACAAAACTGGCGAATCTGAAAATGCCACTTGTCGCAACCTCATTGGAAGAAATCTAAAGAATATTCCTGAAGATTCATTTTTGCTGACTGGGCTGCCACATCATCCATATACATATTCTTCCCATTTTTTACCTGTTTTGGAGAGCAAACATCAGGCCATACCTCGCTCATACGAACTCAAATTTTGATGAAACGAGTTGCGTTGGAATCTCGGTGACGAGCTCTACGATGTCATCTTACTCTGAAGCATTTCTGAACACTTTTAATTTTTAGCTAAAATAATGATCCCTGATCACATGCCCATTGCAAGTGATGCCTTCACTTAGTCAACCATATCCACTTATAATTGATTTTTAGATCTCCAAAATTGGATATTTGGTTCAATCTTATTATTTTAAGTAATAGGAACTAGATTTATAACAACATAAGATAGTGATGTTATTGAAATTGTTACTTCTTTCATTAGACTCAACTTGATGAAACAAATTTAGATGGGAGTTTTTACCCAACATCTTGTCATATAATAAATTTGTGGGGTACATTACACACACTATTTCATCATGACCTCATAAATGCATACACCTTAGCCATATTTAGACCATCTTCCATACATTATTAGGGGCACATATGACTGATTTTCATTCATTACTAGACATTCCCTATAATTTAACAATTTTTTTATTTTTAAGGTTTTCCATTTTTAGTAAATTTATTTGTAACCATGTGTGCTAACTAGGATGACATGACATGTGGCTTTGATGGAGCTAGTTGTAGGATAACATGGTTATTTCCACTACATTAATTCATATTACCTCATGCACAAGCCAATATGTTTTTGTATGTGAGAGTTATTAATTAGTTATAATTCATTCTTAACTCTACTTTCTTTTATTTCTCTCTATTTTAGGATATTTTGCTAACTTTAGGTGTCTCCCAGTCTAATTTTAACTTATTTTCCAACTAGTGAAACTGTTTTTGAGTGAAATTGAGTACATGCACATATAATCCCAACCTATTTCAAAATGGTTGGCCTCTTGAAGTGTTTGTATATTGTAATCATGTTCATCAATAAGATCTCATAAATTTATCATAAATCATTCAACTCATGTGCTTTTAGTAGTTCAAATTTTCTCTTTGTTTAGTGAATTTTCTCTCAAAATTTCTCTCTTCACTCTTTTTTTTTGTCTCATAATGTTTTTTTTAGACATGGAAAAACAACCTCCTCGGGTATATGTAATAGCCTGCAAGCCACATATACCAGAAACTCATGACTTTCGCAAGGACCGAGGCATCCAAGATTGGGGGCATTCATCCCTCTAGCTTGGTCATGACGGGCAATAGACAACCCCACCCCCCATCGGTTTTGAACCAGTGCCCTCCCAAGAGAAATCACAAGTTCTTAACCATTGAGCCAACTCATATTGTCTTATGTCATAATATTTTATCAAAATATAGATAAATTTATAAGAGCTACATTTAATTACTAGTACTCAATAAAAAATTCATTTAATTACCAGTACTAGGGAAAAAAGTATTATAATTGAAATAATAAAAACCATCACAAAAAATAAAAATGACAATCCAAACATTAATACGTTCTTGTAAATCATACACTCTTGTGGAAGAGAAAAAACACTTTTTTCATAAACATATTACTAAACAATCCCATTTTTTTAATCATAAATTCATTTTTCAAAATAAAATTAAAAAGGAACTAGCATGAGAAATTATAAATTCATTATTTAAAATAAAATTCACAAGAAATTGATATGGTTTTTTTAATCAACAAAGAAATTTTTTTGATAAAAAATCATTTACTAAATCTATAAATAAGTGCACTCGTTTATTAACATAGGTGTAATATTCGTGCTTATGAAGACTCGTAAGTATCTTGAGAGCAACAATAATACTAAAAAATTTCAATATCTTACAAAGATGAACAAAATAAGAAAAACCCCAAGCATGCAGATGGCTTGAACATAATAGCCCGATTGAACTCATATGAGTTTGAATGGCTACAGAGCCACTTGATATGAAAACACTGTAACAACCAAATATAACCATAGAGAAATGAACATGAAAGTGCATTTAAAAATCAATCGACTGGACCAAGCAACAAGCCACAAAAAACATAAAACATTAAATTGAGAATTTTAGTCTAAAATCACCATCGGAGACAGTGGGTCTCTATTTTCTGTAGGTATTAAGTTGAGAGCGAGCACATTGTTAACAACAAGAGTGTCTATCACCGCAGGAGAATCTGATTTGTTCCCTAAATCAAAATCCAACTTTCAAACAATATTCCTTTCCACTCTTTGAAGGCGAATGAGAATGTTAGCTAGACAATATATGATATTTCTTAGGAGGCACTTTTAATTTTCATGTCCTACAAAGATATAGTAATGGTCCACCTATTCATCTTTAATGAACAAACGAAGCAAGAAACCAAGCTGTTGATGACCTGCCAGTGAATGTAGAAAGTACAACTTATGCTTTCTGAATTTACCAAGGTCCGAGATCCATTTTAAGTCCTGGTTTCCAACATGAGAATGAGAGAAATAACGCTTATCCCCAAATTCTCGACATTCTAAAGTTTGAATATTTTGATGAACTTCCAATGGTACCAAATCAAACAAGGATTTCATAGAGGTCCATTGAGACAAACATCTAGGATGCGAATTTTCTTTGGAACTAGACCCTCCTTTCTGAATGACCACTGGTTAATGAGGGGACATGATGAATAGGATAAAGACACAAAACAAAGTATGGGATAGAAAAGTTAGAGTAATTTTAGGCCAATGAACACTGAACATTGAGCACCTCTCGCCAAAACAATAGAAAAAAAGTTTTCCTATCTAGAAAGTCAATAGGAAAAAATGCTACCTACATGTGAATAAAATAACCCTCACTTTGTAAGAGAAACACCCCACAACATACTACTTTAAACAGTAGAGAAAGATAGAAAGAAAACTTGCCACAAGAAATTAGTAGGTTATTATTCTCCATTTACTTCTTAATATGGAAATTAGATAAATAAGATAAAGAAATATTTTTGTCCAAACAATAGTCTACATTTTAGCATATTCTCCATCTTATTCTGACCATGAACTACAATAGAGGGTTCTCAGAGATGTAATTTTTACCAAAAATGGAAATAGATCATAGAAGCCTTGAATTCCGATATGGTTAATTTTTCTCAAAAAAAATTTACTTTTGCGTTAATCACAGCTAAAAGTTTGTGTATTTAAATCAGATAAAAGGTTCCAAAATATTTTCTATTAGTGATTATTATTATTTGCATGTTTCTTTTTATAATTATTCTTTTCAATATCAATGGATACCTACTTTGTACAATTATTACCTTTTTTCATAAATCCCCACGGACTAAATTTTTTATTTTTTTATCAAAGATGGCCCAAAATAGTAAGTATTAATGTTGTCGTAATCTTAAATAGAAAAAATACACCTAATTTAACAGAAATGAGAAATATAGGGTTTCATCGTCCAAAAATAGAAAATATCGAAATCTTCAAGAAGAAAAATAGACATAATTTGACATAAATGATAAATTATGATAGGGTTTCATTTTCTTCAAGCTCATCATGTGTGTTTTGACCTAAAACATAATTTTCATTCACTAACCGTACCAATTTCCCTCAGCAAGTCAAACACAGTTGTGACCTATTTTTCTTCTTCATTCACTCTCCAAGACTTTTGTTGTTTCAAAACCATTCATTGCTTCTGTAACATTTATCAAGTGAACATTGTAAAATATATATATATATATATATATATATATATATATATATATATATATATATATATATATATTTCTCACCTCGTTTTACATATCATAACTTATATTGTTACTTCATGACATAACATAAAAGGTTTTTGTCACATTTCAACATATAAAAATCATGCAATAAATCCCATATTCAAACTTTATACTACTGATCTACTATATGATATAAATTCTAAACTCTAATGATTATTCTTTGCATAAAATTTTCTAACATATATAAACTATATGCATTCCGGGCTATGTCACCTCGGTACATAATTGACAGTACTTACACCTGGCTACAAACTTCATTAATTCGGATTTGATGAGATAAGGTTGCTGCCAAGTCTATCTACTTACCCCCGATTGCGATACTTCACATTAACCTCATTTAATTCCTTCAGCGTATCTCTCGTACCACACTACTCCTTTGGATCTGTGTTATGACAGTTGGGTAATATTGCATCGAAGGATGAGTTTGATATCTATGGCTATGGTTTCTCCTTCCAATTTGACTTATCATCTTAGCCCTAAACCCTAAAGGTTTTGCTCATTTCCGCGAAGTTTGATGGGGTTTGGCAACTCTGCAACTCAACTCTTTTTCCTTCATTTTTCATGGCTCCTTCTCATATCAAATTATAGGTATTCGTGAATTTCAAACCACACCGAGGTTGTCATGTCGAGCTGATTACACCATTCATCCATGTTCGTTATTCTTTTCGTTGCTCTCAGAGATGCTGCCTTCATGAACATTAGGTTTAAGGGTTGAGATTGTGTTCGAATGGATTCCTTCTAAGTTAAAATGGAAATATTTCATCCACAGGCTATGCTCCACAGCCTTGCTAAGTTTCCTTACTGGTTCTGGGTCAAACATTCTCAGGTTCTCTGTTGTTCCAGATTTTCACCACCGGAATGTCATTCAATCTTTTCTGCCACCAAGAGGAGAGGTTAATTTCTCCTTTGCTACATCTGCAATTTGTTTTTTTTTTACATTTATTAATACTTATTCCTCTTCTTAGACACTGTCCACATCTTTTAACCCTACCCCTATCTGTTGCAGGGTATTATCTGTATTTGGCACTAGTTTGATACAGGTAATGAATTATAGTTTTACCCTAGCAGTTAAAAGAACGTATTTCTTCTTTTTTTAATATTTAGCATTCATATTTATTCTCTAATCTTCAACTATGATATTTATGGCACAGGTATGATTGTTTCATGACTGGTTATCTTGTGCATTCGGTACCACTATGGCATACTCCCTCATTTAACAATTTTCTCATCAGTTACAGTGAATTCCTATTAAAGTACCCTGAATGGATTCCACTCTGATTTCCTCTTAGTCTTCGCGTTCATGTGTTAAATTCCAGTATAAATAATTTTTTATTGTATTCTCAGAGTTTTGGGTTTATAAATCTCTGTATATGGATTTATTCACATATATTCGAACTCGACTAGTGGAGTCAAAGCTCATTCATAAGTATAGGACAGAGTAACTATTCTCAGTTTATCATTTTTGTTTAAATCCGTTCAAGGGCTCTGTAATAATTTGAGGTTTTTTACTCAAGTACTTCTTCATAGCACAATATTTGTATATCATGTATTTTTAATCCTCTACTTTACTAGCTCAGGGATATTATCATATCTGTACACTTGTTTCTTCCGAATTATTATTCGAACAACATGCATATTGAAGTTTTTGTACAAATGATTGGTTATAGTTTCTGATTTATAATTATTAGGGCTTTCTAAATTCACTGTAACATATTAGCTGCTGCTTAGGTAGCTATGTTGTGATTATATGTAGAATGTTTAAGTCGACTAGACTGACTTTTCCTTCAATCCGTGTATAGTCTTTTTTTTGTTTGTTGGGACAATAGTCCGAGTATCAGAGTGTTTGTGCTCTGGAATTCAGGTAGATTCCTATTAGAAATACATATCTAAATTCCTTTCATATTTTCTTGTTTACAGCTAAGTTAAATTTTCACTAGGATTTCCCAGTTTATCTTATATTCAAGGTACATATGTACTAATGGCTAATAAAGCTCAGTCTTTGGGCTAACTCTAATTTTCTTTCTACGTTGTATGGATAATTTTTCCTGTAGAACGGAATACCTCTTTTGCCCATAGTTTAATAGGACAGACAAGAATTTGTACCGGGCTTAGTGTGGAATTTTCTTATTTAAGTAAAACATTCCAGAATATGATATCCTCTGTTCTTATTACCTGTAAAATTTCCTTTCTTTTTTTGAAATATTGTAAACAATAACTAGAATTATTTAGCAGCTTAATATAGTGTTCTTCCTACTTCAAACTGGAGATCTTCCTCAATAGTTTTCCACCATATTTATTCATACTATATATGACACAATAATTTCTTACTAAGTACATAGTATTAAGAAATAAATCTAGCAGTTTGTACAGTAACATTTTCCTTTTCCTAGCTGTAGACTTTTCCTGTAATTCTTTCTTTAAACACCAATTCCAGAATTTAATTCTCTATTCAACAGCATAATTTTACTTATTTGTAATTGATTGTGGTTTTCCTCCCTACCATGTATGAGGCAATTACGTCCTCATACCCCCCATGCTCCACTTCTGAGCCAAGTAGAAAGAAACATTGCTCGGAAGGGATCTCAGGACTCCGGTCCAATCCACCTTCCAGAATTTTATAGGATAGCTGGGAGGATTTTCCACTGGATTCCACCAACTCAAGAATTCAATATCTCTCTCTCATTTCTTCAATTTGCAGCACATAAGTCAGAACCCCCTTTCCTCACAGGGATCTTGCCTTTATCCACAGAGGAAGAGTGGCTGACCAAAATTGTTTCCCTTCAACAACTTCTCAGCTGGAATAAATTATTTTTACCATCAGTCTTTCACTTATGGAACCAACTCCATAACTAATTTCATTTAATCAAATTTAATCTTTGTTCATAATATATTGTTTTCAAAAAATAATAACAGCAAATGTCTTAAGGTCTTAAAAATAAACTTAATCATCAGTTAGCATTTAAGCCACCTGTTACAGCTTCCCCCCTGGAATTGAACACCCTATCCCAAAAAATAGTTATGGATATGCTTCCCAAACAAAGTCTTCATCCTCCCAGGTAGCTTCACCCAGGCCAAAGTGCTTCCATTGCACCTTAACATAGGTGATGGCTCGCCTCTGGAGCATGGTTTCTCTCTGACCGATTATACATTGAGGCTCGACCAGAAACTTGTCGTCTGGTTCGACTTGCAATTCAACAAATTTGAATTAGGTTCCTTGTATATTTAGCATTTTAATCAAGTTTGGTAGTTATGCTCTACCTGAATATTTTGCCAGTGAATTATATGCTTTGGATTGTGTATGTATCTTTTTAATAATGATACATGAAATACATTGTGCACCCAGATATGACTGGGCAAAGCCAATCGGTAGGCTACAGGTCCCACCCTTTCTAATATTTGGAAAGGTCCGCAAAACCTGGGAGCCAACTTGGCACAAGAGGCCCACCTAAAAGTACTTATCTTTTGCTTGATCCTTAGGTACACGTGATCTCCCGCCTCAAACTCACGATAAGTCATTTTTTTATCAGCATACACTTTTTGTTTATCCTGAGATGCCTTCATATTCTGTCATATCTTCTTTACTTCTGTCTCCATTTCAGTTAGCATTTCCGGTCCAAGTATCAACTTGGTTTCTAGGCTACTCCAATTAATAGGAGTTATGCATTGTCGTCTGTATGAAACTTCGAACAGACTCATCTTAAGGGACTCTTGGTATCCATTATTAGATGCAAAATCCACTAGGTGCAGATATTCTTCCCACCTAGTTGGCTACTGCATTACATACATACATAACATATCCTCCAGGATCTGATTTACTCGCTCCGTTTGTCCATCTGTATGTGGATGGTAAATAGTGTGAAATTAATTTGAGTTCCCAATCCTGTAAATAACGTCTTCCATAATTCTGAAGTAAACTTCACATCCCTGTCAGATATGACAGTCTTTGGGATACCACGTAGTCTAAAGATCTCACGCATAAATACATCCACTATCTGCACCATTTTATAAGTGGACTGCAATGGTATAAAGTGTGCTGATTTACTTAATCGATCCACCACTACCATTATGGAGTCATTATGATTCCTTGACCTGGGTAATCCAGTGATAAAGTCTAAGGATATCACCTCCCACTTCCACTCAGGGACCGGTATAGGCTGCATCAGCCCAGCTGGGTGTCGGTGTTCCACCTTCACTTGCTAGCACTCTAAACATTTGTTTAGGTATTTTGCAATATTTCTTCTCATACCTGGCCAGACATAATTTTTCCTTATTGATTTTAACATCTTCTGATACCCGGGATGTCCAGAGTAGTTACTTCGGTGATACTCGTTTAGAATCAGCTCCTTCAATTCCAATCGATTTTGAATAAAAATCCTTTCTTTAAAAGTTAGCAGCCCATCTTGATTAATTTCGTAATCAGCAGATTTTTCTTGTTTTCTGAACTCTTCTGCTTGCTACCACATAAACTAGTATTCAGGAACTTTCTCAGCTTCCACTTTTATCTGCTCCAAAAATCTGCACTCAACCTAATTATAGTACATCTCATAAACATTATGCAATTTTCTACATAACACATCAGCTACTCTATTGTCCTTACCTGATCCAAATGGAAAATGGCATCCACCCATGGTATTCATCCACCCATGTTATCCATCCACCCATGGAATTTACCCATGGTATTGTAAATGGAACTGACCCATGGTATTCATCCACACATGGAATTTACTCATGGTATTGTAAGTGGTATCCACCCATGGTTTTGACCCATTGTATCGACCCATGGTATTGACCTATGGTATCTACCCATGGTATTGTAACTCAAAAAAAGGCTATAAATAGAAAGCCTCACTTTGTAAAAGGACAGATTTGTCCACCACAATATAGCTTCTATAGTTATTCTTTGTTTTAATAAGACAAGTTTCTTTGAGGTTTTGTTTGCTTTGTGTTCTCTCTTTTTTTCTGGCATTCTAATTTTGCAGATCTTGTCAGATCCATTTCAATTTTCTTAGATCTTGGGGGCCTCCCCCAAATATCTAGATCATTACCCTTCACATGTTGCATGTCCTTGTCAAATTCGCTCAAGAAGGCATTCCACCTTGCCTGGCGAGAATTAAGGTCATCATGCTTAAAATAGCTGGTTAAGCTGCTATGATCAGTTTTGAGTTCAAATATTTTTCCAAGCAAGTAGTGCCTCCATACATGGAGTGCATGCACTACTATTGTCAGCTCCAAATCATAAGCTGAGTACCACTGCTCATGCTCCTTTAATTTTTGTGATTCGTAAGAAACTACTTTACCCTCTTGTGACATAATCGCCCCAACTCCTTCTTTGCATGCTTCTGTGCAAACTTCAAACTCTTTATTAGGATCATCTACCCTTAATACTGGAGCTATAGTCAATAATTGCTTCAGCTTTTCAAAACTATCTTGAAATTCCTTTTTCCATTTAAATATTTTTCATTTTCTTTGTAAGGAAGTAATTGGAAAGGCAATTTTTGAAAAAACTTCAATAAACCACCGATAATAACCGACCATCCCCATAAAAGATCGGATATCTACCATGCTTTGGGGTAATTTCCATTCCATAATCGTTCTGATTTTCTCTGGGTCAATTGCAATACCCTCAGTAGTAATTACGTGAGCAAGGTATTGTATTTCTTCCTTGAAGAAATCACACTTGCTGAACTTACCGTACAACTGATGCTTCCTTAGCATTTCCAGCACTATCCATAAATGCTCTTTATGTTCTTCCACATGCTTGGAATAAAATAAAATGTCGTCAATAAATATCAATATAAAATTATCCAGAAAAGGGTGAAATATACCATGCATCGGCCTCATAAATGTTTTTGGTGAATTCGTCAGTCCAAAATATAGCACTATAAACTCGTAATGTCTGTACCTTGTACAAAAAAAAATTTTATCTGTGTCTTCGTCCTTTATACAGATCTGATGGTATCCCGACCTTAGATCTATCTTTGAAGATATTGTTTCTCCCTTCACTTGATCAAACAGATCATCAATTCAGGGTAGCGGATATCTATTTTTAACAGTCAACTTATTAAGGTGGTTGTAATCCATGAACATTCGCATGGTTTCATCTTTCTTCTTCACAGATAGTACAGGTGTGCCCCAAGGGGATACACCTGGTCAGATGTACCCTTTATCCAATCATTCCTGTAACTGCATCTTCCATTCAGTTAACTTAGGTACACTCATTCTGATCCGAATGGAAAATGGCATCCACCCATGGTATTCATCCACCATGTTATCCATCCACCCATGGAATTTACCCATGGTATTCATCCACACATGGAATTTACTCATGGTATTGTAAGTGGTATCCACCCATGGTATTGACCCATGGTATCAACCCATGGTATCCACCTATGGTATCTACCCATGGTATTGTAACTCAAAAAAATGCTATAAATAGCAAGCCTCACTTTGTAAAAGGATAGATTTTTCCACCACAATGTAGCTTCTACAGTTATTCTCTGTTTTAATAAAACAAGTTTCTTTGTGGTTTTATTTGCTTTTTGTTCTCTCTTTTTTTCTGGCATTCTAATTTTGCTAATCTTGTCAGATCCATTTCAATTTTCTTAGACCTTGGGGGCCTCCCCCAAAGATCTGGATCAATGGTATTAGATTCAGGTTACGAATCCATGGGAATGAGGGTTTGAAGCATATTTCAGTTTTGATTTTTGGCAGCAATGTTCAGCAAACTCCATGAATTTCTTGGGCGGCGATTTTCAAGATCAGATCTGAAAATTTTGGTGAAAATTTTACAAAATCGAAGACCATATCTGGATTCCTTGCAAAAAAAAACCCAAATTCAAGAAAACAGTCGGCCGAATTGGAGTTCGGATGAGGGAGATATTGTTGATTCTAAATCAAAAATGTTGCAGAAAATGTTCTGATGACAATTCGTGAACGATGGCTCTCCTGTCATTTTTCGCAGTTTTCATTGCGAAATTTCAGAGAAATGGCTATAGATCTGAGCTCCCCTTGAAAAATCACCCAATTAAAAAAAACAAATTGATCGAATCGGAGTACAGATGTGGGCATTATTGTTGATTTAAAATCAGCTATTTTTTCAGAAATTGTTTGACGGCGAGACAATTCCAGCGCGAATCTGAGAGCCTACAGTCTCCAGATAGCGGTTTAAAATTCATGAGAAGATGCAATATGATCATTCCATTTCCAAAAACAGGTTATAATAAGTATTCTGAGTTATATTGACTGAGTTATGCTCATTTTAATTCTGGAGCAGCATTCAGAGCGGGTTCCCTTTGGAGACGTGCCCTCCCACCCCGCTTTAGTAGGCACCTTCTTCACATTCATCAGTTTCAGCATAGCAGCGTTCGGCTTGGGTTATTTGGAGACGTGCCCTCCCACCCCAATCGATGTAGGCACCTACTACTTCATCAACAATCAAAATCATGGTTATGGGTCAACCGCACAAAATCATTTTCATCGAAGTCCATTTGCTAGGCCGCACAATGTTAGTAACACAGTTGGCCACAAGCATTATAGGGTATCTCTATCCTCATTTCTTCGTTTTTCATGGTTTTTTTCATCCACAAACCCACACTTCATCGAATTTCATTTGCTAGGTCATACACTGTCAATATCAAAGTTGGTCACAAGCATTATAGGGTATCTCTATCCTCGGATCTTCATTCATCACAGTTAAGGGTTAACTACAAAAAACCATTCTCTTCAGTGGCTCTTCATATTCAATAAAGGCTTCTTAGGAGGGAACTTCACACAATGGGGACCATTGCTTCTTAAGGAGGGCTGAATGATCCGAATGGAAAATGGCATCCACCCATGGTATTCATCCACCCATGTTATCCATCGACCCATGGAATTTACCCATGGTATTGTAAATGGAACCGAACCATGGTATTCATCCACACATGGAATTTACTCATGGTATTGTAAGTGGTATCCACCCATGGTATCCACCTATGGTATCTACCCATGGTATTGTAACTCAAAAAAAAGCTATAAATAGCAAGCCTCACTTTGTAAAAGGACAGATTTGTCAACCACAATGTAGCTTCTACAGTTATTCTTTGTTTTAATAAAACAAGTTTCTTTATGGTTTTATTTGCTTTGTGTTCTCTCTTTTTTTCTGGCATTATAATTTTGCAGATCTTGTCAGATCCATTTCAATTTTCTTAGATCTTCGGGGCCTCCCCCAAAGATCCGGATCACATTCGATATGGTGTCCTTGAAATGGGTGATGCTCCAAGTATCAATTCTATGGTAAAATCAATGTCTCTTCTAGGTGGCAAGCCTCGTATTTCCTTTGGAAATACGTCCATAAAATTTTGCACTATTGAAATATTTTCCATCATTGGAGCCTTTTCTTTGGAATTGGTAAAGCCCACTTGGATGGCATATAATTGGCATTATTTCCTCATGCACTTACCCATTTGAGATGTTGTAATATGATGCAGTTGTAGAGGTTTCTTTATATCTTGAATTTCTTTGCGGGTTCCATCTTTCATTCTGTAGTAGATGATCTTTTCTTTACAGCCTACTAACGTCCAGTGATTTTCCAACCAGTCCATACCAAGTAACACATCATAAGAACCCAAGGGTATTATATTCAGATCCAAAGTTAGTTGTTGTTCACTAATTTCTAGTGCACAGTTCAGAATTTTAGCACTAACTTTCCTCTTGGCTCCAGTGGCTAGTTGTACTAGCCATGGAGTTATGAATTTTTGACTCTAAAATTTACAATTCTCTACCACTTTTGGAATTACATAGCTTAAACTTGCACCTCGGTCAACCAAAATAGAAACAGGTTGAGATAGTAATTTACCTTCTAGTTCTATCATTGTCAGCTGGTAGTCTACCTGCCGATCTTTCAGTGTTGCATTTATTCTAGGTATATTTCTGGCTACATCTCCCACAGTTGAGGCCTCCTGTAAGTTAGTAACTGCCTCATTTCTTCCTTGTTGTGGAAAATTTCTATAGTAGTGTGCCTCACCACACCCCTAACACTGTAAACGTGCCTTTTGGTTCTGGGTTTGTTCTGGTTTGCTGGAAGCTTCTACAGGTTTATCTTCTGCAGACCATCTTATTCTTTGTTGATTCCTTCCAAAATTTTTGCTAACTGAGCTTCTGGTAGTACCCTTGAAATTGTTGGTCATGTTTTTCTTGAAACCAGAACTGCCCTTATGTTCTTTCTTCATTTGTCAATTTTTTCCCAGCTCTCCTTTTGCTTTAGTTTGCTGGTAACACATTCTGGCTTTTCTAATTGCCTCATCCATAGTCTTAGTATTCACAAACTCAATATTGTCCTTCATATGAGTTAGAAAACTACTCAGGAACCGTTGTACTTTAGCCTTATCATCTCTTAAATAATGAACATAACGAAGTAAGGAGGTAAACTTGGTGATGTATTCATCCATCTTCATTTGTCCTAGCTTTAACTCATGAATCTCTCTATATTTTGTGTCATAGAAGCGTTCGGTTAAATATTTATCTTTAAAATACTACTGGAATTAATCCCAAGTCACATCCTGGTCATCTATACTACAGACATTTTTCACCTCCTCCCACCATAATGTGGCTTTCTCCCTTAACTGATAAATATTCAATCTGGCTTTAAGATTACTGCTATATTCATACACTTTAAAATACTTGTTCATGTTTATCACCCAAGCCTCTACCACTTCCTCCTCTACTCCATCAAACATAGGAGGCTTTATTTTTCGAAATTCCACATGTAGCTCCACCTTCTATCACTTAACTTCTTTCTGATCTAATACATTAACTGACTCAGCTTCATTATAGTTTTTATTTTTGTTACTTTGTTGAGACTGACTTTTTTCCATTCTATCAGTGTCATGGTCTCTTGTTTGTTGCTCATATCCTTCCTGAAACTCTCTATTAGTACTTGGCTTCTAATTTCCCTGATTCTATTTGCCTGAGAGGCTTTTTAATATCCTCTCCTATTCTTGCATCAAACGTGCATTATCATTTCACACCCTCTCCATTTCCTCTTGTAACTTCTGTATTGTATTTAAGAGGATGCTAGTTTGCTGGTGCTGCTCCTCCAATAGCCTATTGGTTTTCTAGTGCTGATCCACACTCAACTGCACCCACATCTCTGGATTCATCTCTGATCGGGGTTGGGCTTCCCCGATGTTCTGGGGTGGCTACCGCGTTTGACCTCTTCTCATATTGTCTCCTATTATAATTCTCTTCTTTCTCTCTGTGCATCAGTTTATACACAGTTTGAAAACGTTAGTTGATCCATAGGGTCCCAATGTTACAACGCTGCTCTAATACCACTTGTAACATTTATCAAGTCAACATTGTAAAAAAAAAATATATATTGTTCACCTTGTTTTACATATCGTAACTTATATTGTTACTTCATGACATAACATAACAAGTTTTTTTCACATTTCAACATATAAAAACCATGCAGTAAAACCCATATTCGAACTTTATACTACTGATCTACTATATGATATAAATTCTAAACTCTAATGTTTATTCTTTGCATAAGATTTTGTAACATATATAAACTATATATGATAGGGCCAAGTCACCTCGGTACATAATTGACAGTATTTACACTTGGCTACAGACTTTATTATTTTGGATTTCGTGAGATAAGGTTTCTGCCAAGTCTATCTACTTACCCCTGATTGCGGTACTTCACATTAACCTCATTTAATTTCTCCAGCAGATCTCTCGTACCACACTACTCCTTTGGATCTGTGTTATGACAGCTGGGTAATCTTGCATCGAAGGATGAGTTTGATATCTACGGCTATAATTTCTCCCTCCAATTTGATTTATCATCTTAACCCTAAACCCTAATAGTTTTGCTCATTTTTGCGAATTTTGCTGGGGTTGGGAAGCTCTGCAACTCAACCCGTTTGCCTTCACTGTTCATGGCTCCTTCTCATATCAAAATACAGGTATTTGTGGCTTGCAAACCACACCAAGGTTCTCATGTCAAGCGAGCTACACCATTCATCCATGTTCATTCTTCTTTTCATTGCTCTCAGAGCTACTGCCTTCATGAACATTAGGTTTAAGGGTTGAGATTGTGTTCGAATGGATTCCTTCTAAGTTCAAATGGGAATCTTTCATCCGCAGGCTATGCTCTGCAGCCTCACTAAGTTTCCTTACCAATTCAGGGTCAAACATTCTTAGGTTCTCTGCTACTCCAGATTTTCACCGACGGAATGTCGTTCAATCTTTTCTGCCACGAAGAGGAGTAGTAACTTTCTCCTTCGCTACGTTTGTAATTTGTTTTTTTTTTACATTTATTAATATTTCTTCCTCTTCTCAGTCATTGTCTGCATATTTTAACCCTACCCCTACTTTTTGCAAGGTATTATCTAGCTTTGGCTCCAGTTTGATACAACTAATGAATTATAGTTTTACCCTAGCCGTTAAAAGAACTTATCTCTTCTTTTCTTAATATTTAGCATTCAGAGTTATTCTATAATCTTCAGCTATGATATTTCTGGCGCAGATATGATTGTCTCATGAATGGCTATCTTTTCCATTCAGTACCACTATGGAATACTCCTTCATTTAACAATTTTCTCATCAGTTACAGTGAATTCCTATTATAGGTAACCTGAATGGCTTCCACTCCGATTTCATCTTAGTCTTCGCGTTCATGTGTTAAATTCCAGTATAAATATGTGTTTATTGTATTCTCAGAGTTCTGGGTTTATAAATCTCTGTATAAGGATTTATTCACATATATTCGAACTCGACTAGCGGAGTCAAAGCTCATTCATAAGTATAGGACATAGTGATTATTCTCAGTTTATCATTTTTGTTTAAATCCCTTCGAGGTTTTTTACTAAAGTACTTCTTCATAGGACAATATTTGTATATCCTTCATTTTTAATCCTCTGCTTTACTAGCTCGAGGATATTATCATATATGTACACTTGTTTCTTCCGAATTATTATTCAAATAGTATGCATATTGAAGTTTTTGTACAAATAATTGGTTATAGTTTGTGATTTATAATTATCAGGGCTTTATAAATTCACTGTAACATATTAGTTACTACTTAGGTAGCTCTGTTGTGATTATATGTAGAATGTTTAAGTTGATCGGACCGCCTTTTCCTTCAGTCCATGTATAGTCTTTTTTTTATTTGTTGGGAGAATAGCCTGCGTACCGGAGTCTCTGTTCTCTGGAATTCAGGTACATTCCTATTAGCAATACATATATGAATTCCTTTCCTATTTTCTTGTTTATAGCTAAGTTAAATCTTCACCAGTATTTCCCCGTTTATCTTATAATCAAGATATATATGTACTAATGGTTAATAAATCTAAGTCTTTCGACTAACTGTAATTTTCTTTCTACGTTGTATGGCTGATTTTTGTTGTAGAAAGGAATACCTCTTTTTCTCATAGTATAATAGGACAGACAAGAATTTGTAGCAGGCTTGGTGTGGAATTTTCGCATTTAAGTAAAACATTCCAGAATATGGTATCCTCTGTTCTTATTATGTGTAGAATTTTTTTTTTTTTTAACACTGTAAATAATAATTAGAATTATTTAGCATCTTAATACAATGTTCTTCCTACTTCAAACTGAAGATCTTCCTCAATAGTTTTCCACCATATTTGTTCATACTATATATGACACAGTAATTTCTTACTAAATACATAGTATTAAGGAATAAATCTAGCAGTTTGTACAGTAACATTTTCCTTTTCCTAGTTGTAGACTTTTATTGTAATTCTTTATTTAAACATCAATTTTCAAAATTTACTTCTCTAATCAATAACATAATTTTAAGTATCTGTAATTGACTGTGGTTGTCCTCCCTACCATGTATGAGGCAATTACGTCCTCATACCCCACGTGCTCCACTCCTGAGCCAAGTAGAAAGAAACAGTACTTGAAAGGGATCTCAGGACTCCGCTCCAATCGACCTTCGAGAAGTTTATGTGAGCAAGCACTGCTTGGTCGTACCCGTCGAAAAATTTAAAATTCGCCTATACTATTCATTGATAATAACATGTGAATTTTAATACGATAGGAATTTTAATACGATACGCAAATGTTTGGTTTATAAGAGCGCACATTTATATTTGGAACCACCATTGAGATTAAGAGCGAGCAGGCTTACCAGAGGGCACAGCGCTCACATTTTCTGAGTTTCCTTTTATCAATTAGCACGAAAGCATGATAGTTTTTCAAATAAAATAGATGCACGAAAGCATGCATCCCATGGGGCATCCCCAATTTAAGAAGGGGTTTATAAATTTTGGTTTATTAATAAATCAAATATTATATATTAAATATTATGAAAAAGATATTTTGAATATTAAAACTTGATATAGAAATTAGAAATTTTATATTTAATAATCTGTAGTTTAGTATTAAAAGTTATAGATTAGGGTAAGTTACTTATTTAAAATCTGTAAAAAGTTTAGAATATTTTTTTAGATAATAGCATATAAGATATAATTTTTCAAGTAATTGTTGGTTTGAGAATTAAATAAAAGGAGAAGGGTTCATTTTATGTAATTTATCATAAAAATTAATTTGCACATTTATTGTTGAATAAATTTAGATTTAAAGAGATAGTGAATGAGATATAATTTTGTTGATATGTGTTAATTACTTGAAGTCTATTTTTAATATCCAATGTCTTATTTGTTACCTTGAACTTCAAGTTTGAGGTTTTATTATTCATATTATTAGATTTGACTTAAATGTTTCTTAATTTGCAATACCAATAAATTTGATAGATTTTTTACTTTTTCTGATCATAAATTTAAAAAAAAAAAAAAAAGTTAATATTAGAAATTAATAAACAAAGTATCTTAGTGTTGAAAGATTCATTTTCTAAACAAAATAACCATATCTTAATCTTTATAAGATGTGTATTCTCGAATTTTCCCCGTATTGAATTTTAAGAAGTCGAATTTTTTTCGTACCGAATCGAATTCGAATTCGTATTCGAATCCGAATTTGGTAACTATGGTTTATAGAATAGGTGAGAGCATTTTCCACTTGATCTCCAATTAAGAATTCAATCTCTCTCCTTTCTTCATGTTTTGCAGCATATGTCAGAACCCCTTTTCCTCACAGAGATCTTGTTCTTATCCACAAAGGAAAAGTAATTGACCAAAATTGTTTCTCAACTACTTCTCAATTGGAATAAATTATTTTTACTATCTTATGGAACCAACTCCATAACTAATTTCATTTAAGCAAATTTAATTCTTTCATAATATATTGTTTTCAAAAAATAATAACAAAAAATGTCTTAAAGTCTTAACAATAAACTTAATCATCAGTTAGCATCTGAACCAACTATTACAGCTTCGTAAAACAACATATATAGGCATTGGAATCAGAGGCCGCTGTTTCAGACGACCCAAAGAAATCTTGCAGCTCACTCTCCTCCATCATTTCCACCTTCTCATCATCAAACTTGACCCATTGGCCGCCGCTGTTAACTAGAGCAATGTAATGCCCATAATTCACACTGCGCCCGACATGCACCACAACAGCAAATAAACAGTACAGTGGATCGTCTGCATCTTTATCTCCACGACTGTTCACAGGTAATCTCAACTCTATGGGGACAGCCACACGATAACACAACTTCTTGAAACCCTCCACTTCACCATCGTGTGTGTATTTGAAACGTTTCAGTTGGCAAATCAGAACTTGAGGTGCAGCATTTATCCTCATCCTTTTCTCAGCTTCTTGAAAATGACAGCACTTGTCGCACCAGTACTTGTTTCTCCCAACTAGTTTCTCCGCAGCGCTGAATGCCGTCAGACAGCTTGACAGGGAAGAATTTTGTTGAATCTCCACACTCACATCCATGAATGGCTCTTCTCTGCATGTTACACTCTCGCAACACAAACAACGAGTCTCATTTCTGAAGGTACCTCCGAATATCTCTCGAATACTACATTTTGCACCCTCGGCTTTCTTATCCGGGCGAGAAAACCTCTGCGTGTTATCCCATATTGTGATCTCTTGGTCGAGATTATTCAAAAGAAATATCAGAAACTCATGTGCATCTTGCTGGGCTTCACTGCAACTGAAATTCGGGTTCTCTTCCATCACCAACTCTACAAATTGTCTTGGAAAAACGTGGGGTTTTTCTCTGGAGTTCATGTGATGGAATAGATCTGCCAAGCACGTTAGCAGATTATTATTCTCATCGTCACTCCCTCCAATACTAGTACAGTAATATTGGAGTAACATATCTCTGAAAGGAGCACAGAAATAAAGGGCCTGAACAACGCTATTACAGTAGCAGGTATTCCCCAAGTTGTGGAGACCAACGTACCCATTTTTATGGTTTATGAAAAAAATACCTGGAATCATATAATGGGCGCACTTCAAAGCTTTCAATAACAATTTGAGCAGATTCATCAAAACTTTTCGAAGATCCATCATAACTTTCTCTGCCGAACAAATATGGATGAAGAAATGAGAATTTATAGGCAAAGGGAATTTGGAAATGGTATCGCGTCACGGCTGCCGACAATTCTAATATTAGCTCGCTACTTTCTGGATTCTTATGTTCATCCATTGCATGCAGTAATTAAAAAACGATCCTCGGACCTACATCTTCCCACTTTGTAATGGACATATTAATTTTATATTTTATTATCAAAATCAATCATCCCAACTGAAAGCTTCAGTGGTGTATATAGTTATTTTTTTAATAATTTAAAAATAACAAAAAAAAACACTTTGCTCCATTGTTCGACATTTCATAATTATGGTCGTTGAATTCTGCGTCTTCTGCGCGTAGTGTAGTTTCATAAATATATAAGTAATAGATAAATCAGATCCGAAGGGTAAAATTTCGACTGTTTTTGTCGGTGAAGTAAGATTTCATAATTTTTACTTCATAAACATCAATGGTTGTTTCTAGAATAGATGCGGCACTCTTCTTAATTAAAATTTAGATTTCCAAGTTTATGTCGGTAAAATTTTTATAAATCTTAAATTCCAAAGTTTGTTATAAATCCTAAATGGTTCATACTCATTATGGATGGAATTAGTCATCCGATTACTCGGGCAAATGCTGGCTCTTTAGAAGGTATCAAGATGAGTGAGGAGGTATGTATTACTCATCTATTTTTGTGGATGATATATTGATTTTTGGTAGACTTTCTTTTCCATAATGGGAAACTGTTTCATCTCTTCAAACGATTTGGTTTGGCCTCAGGGTTGGTGGCAAACAGTAGTAAATCTATCTTCCTGTATGCTCCTGAGATCATTGTTGAGTTATTTGAAGCCGGTGTTCGCCCTCCTAGTTCTAGGATCACATATTTCGGCTTTCATCTCTCACCAAACAAATATAGATATGCAGAATGGATTATCATGAAATTCCACCGGAAATTGTGAAACTAGTTGCATCACTATTGGTCCCTGGGGTCGTCTCGTCCTTGTGAAGTTTGTACTACAACTAACCACTACATATTGGTTATATCTATTTTCATAGACTGTACAGGTTCTTCACACTCTATGACACGATTATGGCATGGTTCTTATGGTCCGATTTGGGGGGGGATTTTAAATACCATTTCATTCGCTGGGTGAACTTGCCTAGAACTCGTGATTTAAATGGTTGGGGGGTACTTGATCTCAATTATTTCGAAAAATCACTCATTATTAAGTATATGTGGCGATATCTTCCAGTACTCGGGTTTTCCATCATATATTCATGCACAAATATTTCAAGAATTGGTCGTTCATGGTTTGTTTTTCATATGAGGCATATTGGATCAGTGGGAGGATCCATCATTTGGCACAATTTCTTAAAAGTTCAGGACATATTTTTCTTCACAATCCGATGGTGTTTTAGAGGTGGCTAGAGGATTATCATTGGTAGAGATTGCAATGGTGGTTGCTCTACAAGATAGAGGGATCTTCATTCTTGCACAATTTATTCAGGGTTTACAAGGTGATGCCCAAATGTTGATGATATTGGATTACCAGTCCAATTGGCTACAACGTGGCAATCTTACTCAAAACCCCTGTGGGATGCTCGCTTATGTCGCAACAACACTGACGATACTTTGTCTTGGAGCGGATGTCTAAATTGTAATTCGGCACTAGTATCTGAGAATTATCACTTCATCTTTCATTTGGGCATTGAATATTCTGACACTCATTGGTTCTTGCACATTTGAAAGTCTCGGATGCCTCTTAAGATCATTATTTTTTCATCGCTGACATGGAATAATCGTATACTCACTTGGGATAATGATTTGAATGTGATCAAAATTATGTGCTGAGGTAGAATTGATTATTTTTCATTAGTGAATTGATTATTAATCGAACTTCTTAATGTGGAGGACTTAAGGAAATCTAAATCATTTACGACTTAAACCAGCAGCATATTAAGAATGAGATTACAACGAAGAATAGAGAGAAGAGACAACAAACATTGATTATGGAGTTTGTGCCTGGTGGACTACGTCTCCGGGTTTGCTTTCAAGTTCGTCATCCATTTTATTAGGATTGATACGAGGAAGTATTTACACAGCAAATACACCAGAATGAATGTGCTCACATGCACCTCTCGTCACTGACAACATTAATCTCTCTCTCCTAGCTTTCCAACGCCTGTCTCTGCGCTCAATTCCATCTCTGGACGACCAAGAAACATTGAAAACAAAACTTCCTCTCTCGCTCCAAATTTGAATACAAAATCACTCATGTGTGTTTATGAAAGAAAATGTCATGGTTTAAATAGGCATGGTATCGATCTTCTCAAAGCCAAATTAGCAAAAGTGGTTGAGTAAATCAATGGTTTTAGGTCTTGGTCTTGTCACATTGTGGCACCTAGTGTATAGTGATAAGGTGGTTTGATTTACACCTTGGCGCAATTAATATAAAAACCCACTTTTAGACCTTATGATAAAATATTAGCCTGGCGGTCAAAAAATAACGAGGAGAACGAGGGCATTTTGGCATGTGATCACATTTAGTGGCTACATCGATGGTTTGATCCCGGTGGCTTCAGCTTGCTGACGGATATCGGCATCCCATGTGATAACCCGAGACTCCGGCGGTTGCAACTTAGTTCTGTGGTTTATCCTGACTGTGGCGGTTTGGTGACACCTCTTCACATGGTTTTCGGTTCCCAACGCGGTCTCCACCTAGCATCTCCATCTGCGGTTACACTTCCCGACGCGTTCATATGCAAAGTGGTTCTGCTGCGGTTAAATCTGCGCGATTAATCTGCTATGGGTTTCAAAACCTTAGGTTTTTTTTTATTTACATAGTTTTAACCCTTATGCCCAAAACCTTTTGTAATATAGTTTGATACATTGCAAGGTTATGACATACTTTTAATACCTAGGGTTGAGTCCTTTAATATTGTTTGCGCTAGGTCTTAGGTTTAGGTTTTAGATGTTAGATCTTAGGTCCACCACTTAGATAGGTTTATTACATTTGTAAGGAGTTTCACCATAGGGTTTGACCATAGGACCATTACATAATGACACCATTAGATCACCATAAACCCACATACACCATGACACCAAATTCAAACCAATTTTAAGCATGAAAACACACTAAACCATGATGACGTACTTTTATCTAGACTACTGGAGGACCTGAGGATCTGAAGATTGAACTGGACATCGGACAAATTGGAGTTGACTAGACCTCACTGTCGATCTGTATTGAAACAAGATCCTCCTAGATCTAATAATTTGTGTAGGAGGGGAATTGTTGGTCCAGGTCAATCTTTTCTCTGTCCTTCAGCATTAGAATCAGTAACACACCTCCTATTACATTGAAAAGTTTTTTTATGTATCTGGTCTTATATAATTACATTTTCCAAGGTGCCTCAAAACTCTTTCCTATTAATGGAACATTGCCTTCGTTGGTGAATCTCTCGGGGGGGGCACAACTATGCTTATTCCATTGTATACTTTCTGGGAGATTTGGAAGGCTCGGAATCATCTTATTTTCAATGGGACTCCTATCTATATGAATTCTGTTGTATCAAAGGCATTGTCATGGCCGGAGTTATACACCCCCAGAAGTGTGGCTACTATAGACTTATCACACTGTATCAGTCCTCCTCAAATCAATATATCTATAGGATTTTTCGATGGCGCATCATAACGGGGTATAAGTATATGTGGGGTGTGGCTCTGGATTGATGAGAAAAATTTATACAAACTCCATTAGCATGGAAGAAGAGGCACCAACTCTCGTGAAAAACTGATCACCTTATGAGATTTAATTTGGTATGTCATTTCAATATAGATCAACATATTACACATACATGGGGATTCAAAAAAAATTGTGGAAGGCATCTGGGATAACACCAACTTGGATCCACGAGATATCCATGATTGGATCTTGTGCACCAAGACCTTATCAAGGAAACTCCAGTACTACTCTATCCACCATATATATCATGAGTCCAATCGGGTTGTTGATTCACTATCCAAATGCGGCATCAACAACCTGCCTGGATACATGCACATTATTTCTACAAGGGATGGGGTTATGGTGGCTAAGAAATAAATGGATTTACCATAAGTTCTTTCTGGTTATTAGTATATGCAACAAAACAACTATTTTAGATTATGTTATGTTTTCTTTTTGTAGTATCACCGCTAAACTTGTGTAGTGCCTTTCTGATCAACTGGAATATGTTTTCCATTTTACTTTGGATATTTGCTAGAAAGACTAGGAAATGAACTAAATACTTCACTTTTGATCTTTGAAAGATGTAACTTGGTTTCATTTATAAATAAAATTCGAGATTTTTTTTCTTCTGAAAACAAAAAAAAATTCCTAACACCAAAAGTAATTTTGGATAATGGTAGTGGTTGGTTAGATACGAGAGCTAAAAATAGAAAATAAAATTTGTTTATGAAAATTAGTTAATCTATGCTAAATTAGTTTAACAAAAGAAATTTCAAATTAAAATAGTAAATAAGAGGTTTTTTGCTAATTAGTTTTTAAAGAATAATAGCAAAATTTATATTATGCAAAATCTGCGTTTAACATAGCAAAATTACAAAACAGATGTAATTTTGCGGTTTATTGGAAGGACTATATGGCATTAGGAGGCTTATTATGGGGATTATTCTTTGTCCTCTTATCCTTCTTACAAAATATCAGTTTTTTCTACTTGTGTAATCTCTAATAAAGGATATTGATAAAAAGTTTGATTTTTCCTCCATTGCATTCTAGACATAAATTAGTCACTATTACAATAACTCCACAGTTGTGAGCCACCTAAATTATATCAAAGTATGGTAGGGATCACATTATTAGAGGATAGTTGATTTTAGGTACCATGATCTTCGTAAGCTGAGAAAAAGGTTGCAATCAGCTCCCAAGGTAGATTGACATCCATACAAAGTTCATTGATTTGGTTTTTGTTCACACTTAGTGTGTTATTTGTAGAATTGAGCTTTTATAGAGCTATATGATAAACATGATGAGTGTGTATACATCCTATTAGCATTATGTAATTTTCTAGAGATTTTGAGAACTAATCACATAGGCCAACATCAAACCAACTGTGGAATCCAATACTTAGCCTTCCTAGATTCAGAGAGGGCTTTCTCTACAAGATATAGCTTTTTTAAATAAGTTTTAGGCTAGATATGATAGTACTTGGGTTTTGGGTTTGTTTTGGATTTTCGAAGATTGATTGTATTCAATTTATTAATATATATTGGGAAATGGAGTCAAAATATAACTTGATGGTTGCATCAATATTTCACAGAGTAAACACGGGACAAGCTAGGAATATTTATTGGATCTCTTAGATTTATAAATGGATTTATGACAGAAATATGAATAGATTCAGCAAAACTAAAGAGAAATTAAGAATTCTTCCATTTGGCTAATAGTGGAAAACATAATGATCATAAAGGTAGCCAGAATAAGGTGCTCAAAAGTAAATCCTATTCATCACACTTTCTACTTTACAATTAGAATTTAGATGTTTGCAATGAAAGAGGACAATGAAACAATACTAACTGAAGAAGAACATCACCAGTGTTTAAGCCACAAGAATCCTATGAATGGTCTGATTATTATTGATGCCTCAGTGCTTTGGAAAATCTTACAATACTCCAAAAGATAGTAATGATTTTGATCTCAATCAATCGACCCTTGGTACTTCCAAAACTAAAGCATTTATACAAAAAATTATAGAAAAAAAGTCTGTAACAGACATGGTATTTTTAGGCTTAAACTTGAACTAAAAACTCTAACTTATTACAAAATTATAGTCTCGATGGAATGCGATGTGCAGAGCAGGTGGTGATGTAGTGGGGCAGTTAGGACGTGGATCACCTTTTACTGATATTTTGGAAGACTAAATGTTTTGCTGGCAAATGAACTGTTGCATGAAGGGAGTATTGAATGCCTTTTAATGTCGAACTCGACCTTTCTGTTTTCTTTCACCCGAAATCCTTTTTTTTTGTTAAAACCCTTTCGCAAGAAGAACAATGTGAAAAATCAATATCCAGACTTGAAATATTTTAAATTTCTATTCTGAATTCGCATTGCCTCCGTGCACTTCGCAACATTTAGAGTTTAATTTTTTGAAGAATTTTACTGGAGATGTGATGCAAAGTGGGATGCGACATGGAGAGAAGGTGGGATCAGACCGTAGCGCAGATCACAATTTTTAAGTTTTTTTAGAATGGGGGAGGATGTAAACACTAAAAACAATGAAGTGCGAAGTGTGGGGAAGGAGGTAAGTGATGCGGAAGGGGAAAAGTGGGACCAGATGGTAGGTGCACATCGCAACTTTCAAATTTTATTTATAAGCTGTGGGGTTAACATCTAAAATTTGTGAAGTGTGGGGAGGGGGACCTACCCACATTGTACATCGCAGAATGTAACACTTGGAAAAATAAGGTAAACATTTAAAACTGCGAAGTGCGATTTGCGCTTAGAGGAGGATGACGTGTCAAGGAGAAATGGAGCCCACTTCATTCGACAAAGTTTTATGCGATAAGGTAATGTTTTCTGATGTTTTCATAATATATCGAAGTAATTCAAAAGGCTGTAAAGTGGGGGGGTAGAGCTTCTAAGGTGGAGCCAACTTGCCGCATCGCAAGTTAAAACAAATATGTTGCTAGCTCTTTTAAAAGTAAGTTAAAACATATGCGATGCGATATCGCATATTGAGGATCACAAGTTTTAAGTTTTAGTTGTGATGTGAAACATGTATAATATGTGAACTGCAATGAGGGTGAGTTAAGTCGGTGATGTGGAGGGATGGACCACTTTATTCCTGATCGGGGAATAAGGAATCAGAGTAAGTGAAAAGCGATAAAAAGGTAAGGGTAGAAAGGTAAAAGCGGAAAGGAGGAAAAAGGGTAATTTTAATGAGTTTCAATGGAAAATGAAATGAAAAAGGGAGCGTGGTGGGGAATGGGTCCTGCTTCACTTTATATTGTACTTCTAAAATGTTTGTAGGAGACAAAAATGTAAATGATTTTGGGTTTTGGCCTATGGGAAAATTTATTTTTAATGTGCGGGATTATAATGAAATGTGTGAAAATATATGAGTGGGGAAGGAAATAAAAAAGGGAAACGAATGAAATGAAAGTAGGGGGAAAATATGTGATGGTTTAAAACATTAGGATAGAAATTAATAATCAGAATTTAAACCATACAAATAACTTTTCCATAGGCGCATTTATACTAGCAGCCAATCAAAACCTTTAAAATATAATGAAGCTTTCATTTTTCTTTCATGCCTCCCTAACGTTTTGTTTTGCCTCCGTTGTTTAGAGAATGTAATGCCTAACATTTTATTTTTCCTTATTTTTTTAGGGCATATAACACCTAACATTTTATTTACATGGATGCCTATAAAAAATATAATTTTCCTAACATTTTTTAACTTTTTCATTATTTTTCATCCATATCATGCCTTATCATTTTGAACTTATTCAACTACATATGCTAACTTATCAAAACAAATGATGTTACAACACCTTCCTTGGTTCAGATTAAACTATTGAACCAGTTTTATTTTCTACCTAACTCATCAATCTTTCAAGATTAAACAGTTTGACAAATTATTTTTCACTACCTATTGACAAGCAATTTAAACCTAATTCAATCATGATTAAACTGTATGATTGAATTTTATTGAAATTTTGTGGCATTTTTAAACAAGCTGCACACAATTTATTTTCAGAAGTAAGATAAACTTAAGAGTAGTGGCATTTGAATGTGAAACACTTTCAGAATTTATTGTTTTTTCTTATTTTTGATGGGGTTCACATTTTATATTTTTTATTTATAAGATATACCATGTTTTGATTTTTTATGTTATCTCACTTTTTTATTTATTTTAAAAATTATTTTCAGATTTGGAAATCATTTTACAAAGTAAATTTGACTGAAAGAATAAACTTATTCACCTTGAGATCCTATGAAATATAGGACCCTAACAGTGGCTCCAATTGGGGATGGCACTTCCATGCATTGAGGTGTCAAGAACCTGTGGTTAGTAGCCTTATTCATTGGGCATCTGAGCAATATCTAATTTGATTCCTTTTCTATTTTCAAATATTATGATGGTCTACTAACCATGGCTTAGGGCCTTCTCTACGAGGTTCAACCTTAATCAACAAAACATCCAATCCAATCTATGTTGACTATGACATTTACAATGATGAAAAAGGAATCTTTAGACTAGGAGAAATAATGCTTCAACATCCTGCCATTTACAGGACCACCAGGTAACTCTGTTCCATCTATATCTGTGACAAAAGGTGCATTGTCACCTCTAAAAGAATTAATAATATATGGTCCCATCCATAGATTATCAAACTTGTTATGCTTTCCTTTGTCATCTCTCCTTGCATCCC
The DNA here is from genome assembly GCA_034641835.2 of Pinus albicaulis. Lineage (NCBI taxonomy): Eukaryota > Viridiplantae > Streptophyta > Pinopsida > Pinales > Pinaceae > Pinus > Pinus albicaulis. Next base: position 425,904,807 of record CM076582.1, read on the forward strand.
ATTTGAAAGCTTTGTCACCAAATAGCAAAATCAGCTGCCTTGGCCCTTTTGTCAAATATTTTCTTGATATTTTCCTAGATGAGCTATGTTCTATTATATACCTCTTATATTGTTTGCTGCAACTGAATGGTTTGATGAATCCTTCTGATTGCATAATTTGGTTCCACCTGTAACTCTTGCATCATTTTCATCACTCATTGTGCTAGATAAGATCGAAAAACAACATCCATTCCATAGACAAGTTGTTATGGTGACATACCAGTGGACTTCTTTGTAGTAAGCATGTCAGCCCAAAGTGCACTGACTAACTTATTATGCTAGGAATTTTTATTCTGTTCTAATAATTTCTTGATGATGTTTACCAGATTCTTATTGGATGATTTAGTCATTCGATTACCTTATGGGTAATAGGCTGTTGAATGTCCTGAAAAAATATGATATTTATCACAAAATTCAACCATTTTTTTGGATTTAAAGGCTGCTGCATTGTCAATGATGATTTTCCTTGCGCAGCCAAATCTGGATAGGATATGGGTCTCAAGGAAATTGGTAATAACAGCATCAATGACATTTCTGGAAGGGATGGCCTCTATCTACTTAGTGAAGTAATCTATGGCTATTAAAATCCACTTGGGTTGGGAAGAGGAAGGGGGATGGATTTCACCTATGAAATCCAAACCCCATTGTTGGAATGGGCTTTCAACAGAAATGGGTTTGGGAGGCAAGGGTAGGAGTTTATTTTTACCTTCAAAAATTTAACATTGATGAAATGTTGTGACTTTCTTGTAGACATCAGAAAATAGGGTGGGCCAATAAAAAGCAACCTTGAGAATCTTATTAGCAGTAGTCATCCAATACAGGTTGCCACCACAGTCTCCCTCTTGAAAATCATTCATAATATTTTCTGCATCATTCTTCAACAAACATTTGAGTAATAGGCCTCTCGAATCTTTCCAATAAAGGACATTATCAATGATGCAAATTTTTACTGCTTTTAATTTCAGAAATGTAGCTTTAGTTTTTGTAAGACCAGGAGGAGAATTCAAATTAAAAAATACATAAAGCAGGTTTGTATATCAGGGAGAATTTAAGAATTCTTCATTGATTTGTGGAGTCGCCTGCTCCTCTTGATCATCCAAAGTTGGTACCAAATTTATGTCCAGAGCTTGAAAATTGGACTTAGCCATAAGTTGTGCAAGTCCTTTCCCTTTAATCAGTTCAGTGGGTTTTATTTCTAGATCATACTCCAAAATTACTGCAATCCATTTTCCTCTTTTTCCATCTAGTCCATTCTGCGTTAAAATACCTTTTACCATAGCATTAGGTACATAAGAAATTATATGTGAATGTAAAATATAAACTCTAGAATATTTAATTTCTTTGACTAGTGCAAAGGCCTATTTTTCCATGATGTTATACTTGAGAGAAGCATCTCCTAAATATTTGTTGAAGAAATTTATTGGCTGCTCAAATCCTTCACCGTTTTTCTGCAGTAAAACAACTGCAACAGTGTGCTCAGAAGCAAAAGAAAATATTATAAAATCTTTAGTAAAATTTGGACTGATCAACACTGGTGTTTTAGTTAATTCCTGTTTTACCAAGTCAAAATATTGTGTAGCTTCTATACTCCATTTGATTTTAGAATATTTCTTGAGCATATCGGTTATGTTTCTAAGAATATCAGCAAGATTAGGGATAAAAATTCTCAAAAAATTTACTTTCCCTATGAATGATTGAAGTTATTTAATGTTTCTTGGGGGACTGATCTTTAGGATTGCTTCAATTCTCTCAGGGTCAATTCTAACTCCATATTTTGGTATTATATGTCCTAACAATTTACCTTATTCTAGGCCAAATAGTGTTTTCGTAGGATTCAAAGATATGCCAAATTTCCTGCATTTCTCAAATACTCGTCTCAAATGTCCTAAGTGTTCTTCATCAAACTTTGAATACACAGTTACATAATCTAGATAGATTGCAATAAAGAGGCCAATATCTTCTGAAAAGGCAATGTCCATTTCTCTTTGGAACGTGTCCCCAACATTCATCCGTCCAAAAGGCATTTTCACATACATGAAAGTGCCCCATGGAGTGGTAAAATTTGTTTTATCTTGATGTTTTGGATCAACCAAGACTTGGTTATAGCCAGAGAAACCATCTAGTAATGATATCCTAGTTGATCCTAACACCTTTTATAAGATGTGGTCCATTTTGGGTAAGGGATAGTTATCTTTTAGGGAAACCTTATTCAGGTTTCTGAAGTCAATGTACAACATGATTTCTCTAGTTTTCTTTCTAGTTGGTACTACTTTTGGCACACATTTTGAATATATGAGAGGGACAATTATTTTATCATCATATATTCGTTAACTTATTTCTCAACTCAAGTTAGAAAAACTGGATTTATCCTCTGAAGCTTCTGTTTGAAAGGCTTTTGTTCTTCTTTAATTGGAATTTTGTGCTGAATGATGCTGGAATCATAAAATTTTAGATCCTCATAATGCCAAGCAAACACATCAATGTATTCTTTGAATAGGGCTATATATTTCCGTTTGGTAATAAGAGGTAATGTTTTTGAAAGTTTAATCATCTTTGGGTTTTTTTCAGTACCTCTGTTACATTCCTCAACTTCTGCTCCAACGGGCTCAATTTTAGGCTTCTTTGCTACATCATTGAAGTCAAAAAGGTCTTCTAACAGAGCTAATCCCTGGGGTAAAATGTTATCTTTTAGTTGAAGCATTTCAAAATCATCATTTTCAGGATCTATTTCATGAATTTATAATTTATGCACACTTTCATCTAAATGATTATTTACATCTAATCTATCCCACTAGTTTCCCAAAGGATTATACACAACTGCTTGATTTTTTACCTGATATTCTGGTCTCATTTGATTGTGTTCATGATTATCCAAATCCAACTATGTTTCCTCAAACTCTTATTTTGACAGCAAGAAGTTTTCAATCTATTTTTCATTCCCAAAAACCTGCCAGTATCGCATGTTATCTGGTATCGCAGGTCGATGTTTAATTTCAATTGTGTGTGGTTTATTCAAGTGAGGTATTTTGCAAGTGCTTGCAGAAACAACAAGACTATTAGCTATGACATTTTGACTTCTTGTAATTACTACTATATCATATTACACAATCGAGCACTGCATTTATGTTGGCTTTTAATCTAGTGTGTTTAGCAACATATTCTCCTTTTAATTTTTTTATGATTAATTCAAAATCTCCCTGCACAGTAATTATTTTTGCCCCTAATTTCTTAATCAACTGTAGACCTAACATTAGAGCTTCATATTGAACAATATTGTTGGTGCACTGAAAATTAAGTTTTTAGGAATGCCCTTCACAATGATTATTAGCTATATTAGATAACCAGATTCCTGCTTTAGAGCCTTCTTTACTACAAGCCCCATCAAAGGTCATATTCCAGAAGATTTATAAAGTAGGATTTAATTGTTCGATTAGAGTTGCGTTTTCAGGTGTATCCATGTAATTTCTCAATTTGGCTTCAATTTCAGTATCACTGAATAATATGAATGAATCCAAATTAGTGTGAACATAATATAGATGGTAATTATGAGGTTTTAATTGACTGCTTACCATATATTTCATGAGAGTTTCCCTATATAACCTTCTTTACTGACTTGTAATATTCCAAAATTAGCATGCAGCTAATTGGAATATTGATTTTTGTTGATTTCACTTAGGAGATGAATAAATGGGTAAGGAGGCCCACACATTCCAAAAATAGGAATAAAATCCCTTATGATGTGAAAAGAGATCATTATCATGGATGGATTTCACACCCTCATGTGTGAAAAGGGACATTTTCTTGTGGACAAAGTCAACTTTGACCAAGTCAACAGCATAAATGTAGGAGGAGTGGATCATAAATAAAAATAGCTCAATATGAATGAGGATCAGTCTAGACAACTATATGTGAACTAGATTTAAGACCCTCAGGGGTGAAAATGGTTGAAGAAGGTTGAAGAGGTCAACCTTGACCAAATCAAACAACGTTGTCATGGAGGAGTGGCCTTGATGAAGGTACAACGCAGTTTTGGAGGGAGATTGATTGTGTGATGATGGAAATCCTAATGAGTGGGGCCCAAGGTGAGAAGACTCACTTAGTTTAAAATTAAGAGGATGGAAATCATTTGAGGTTAGCTTATGAATTATATTTTTATGTGTCTGCTAAGACTTTTTCTCTCTTCAGCTGTTTAGCTAAGATTTCTAGGTTGTTTAGCACTAAGGTATTCCTATTTAGGAATTTCATCTCTTACCTTTGAGTAGCTCTTGGGAGAGACCTGGTCTATCATTCCACACATCTGGCATTGGTTCCAAGATTTAGTCTTCAGTTTCAACGCAGTTTTTGCAGGGATATTGTGTTGAGTTGCAGGGTGTTGCAGTGGAGGGTTGATAAACCCACTTTTTGAGTTGTTTTTGCATAGGAGGAAAGATTCCTTCTTTTGGGAGGTCAGTTTGGAGGGTTCCTGAGCTTATTTCAAATATTTGGCAATAGGCCAGCCTATTTCCATCACCTATAGTGTTATTCTAGTCTGGAATTGGGTTGTTTTTGGAGGGAAGTTTCAGCAGTGCTTCTGGTGGTTCTTTTTGGGAGTTTTCCTATGATTGAGAGGTTCATCCTTTCATGGGGGAAGACCTTTGATCATATCTGCATCAGATCTACATTATTTTAGCCTTCTATACTTTTTTTCTTCATTTGCATTGATTATTCAGTCTTAGTGTTGAAGATCACCATTTGTATTTGGGTGTATTCCTAGAAACCCTTCTCGAGTTCTCTAGATTTTGTATAAAGGAGACTAGATCTCAGTTCATGGGCCATATTGTTTCATATAATATATGATCTATTTGTATCAGCTATTTCTGTGCATAAACTCTCATTAGACTGCGTTGTCTCTTTATGCAGTAATTTCATGTTGCAGTAGTTTTGGGGTTTCAGCAACTTTGAGCTATACTAGGTGTGGGAGGTATGTTTACCTCATCTAGTTTGATTTTTTTCTTATCTGTTCTTGGATTTAGATGGTATATTGTTAGATCTAAGGGTTCCAAGTGTTTATTTCATTTTCTGTAGCATATATTTCTGAAAATGCATCTTTTATGCATGCATTGTTGAGTATTCCCATTGTGGGATATTACAGTGCTATCGGAGCAAGATCTTTGGCTCAGCCTGTGGGCTTCAAGCCAAAATGCTATAAGAATAAGGACATATCAGAATGATGGAGAAAATGAGCTTTGTCTCATCATTTTTTAGATCCATGAAGAACCTCTACAAGGAGGTTAAAAAATAAAAGAGAAGAGAAGCAGTGAAACTTCTAGAGGGTTTCAAGAAGAGGAAGGACCATGTACTTTCTATTCTCAATGGAAAGAACCAATGTTGCAGAAAGCTCTAAAGCATTACACCTTTCCCTTTACTTTTTATGAAGAAGACAAAAGGCATGGATATGGAGGGAATTTGGAACATGAGATCCTGAGTCGATACCTTGCAGAATAAAAGTCTCAAACTAGAGCTTTCAAGGAGACTGTAGCTCTTCCTTGGTTTATTTAGCTGGAAGAAGAAAGGAGGCCCTACAACAATAAGAGGAAGAGAGGCAATATATTTCTATTGTCTACTTTTGATGGATCACCCACATGTTCAGCAAAGGCTTGGGTGATGAAGCTTGATGCATTCTTCTTGCTACATCCAGCGGTAGAAAGAGAGGTTGTTGAGATCTTAGCGCTGCACCTTGAGGGAAATTCAAGAAATTGGTGGTTCAACCATGTGATTCATGCAAGAGTGTATAATTTTTTAGATTTCACTCAAAGGGTGATCAAAATATTTGATAAGAAGAAATCATAAGGGAAGGAGCCTTCACCACCACTTGAGGAGATTTGTACCAGCACTGGTACAACTATGGAGGAGAAACCATCATCCTCAACAGATGGGGAAGCAAACACATTGGAAGGAGGAAGCCTTGCAACCATGCAAGATGTTCCAAAGCTTCACCAAGGTATGCATGAATTTCCACTTTCTATTATTGCAGCAAATCTTTTAGAGGGTTGTGGAAATCTACCTTTGCATGAACAAGGGTCAACACATATTGCTGATTTGGAGTAGCAGGATTACACTGCGTTGTGCAACCTTGAATGGATCAAGGAAGGGATGAGCCGCCATCCTAATGTGAAACTATTGAGGTGCAGACCACACTTGGGGTTGGGATGTGAATTCTTGAATGATAGGATGAGCTTTGTCCCAAACAAACTTATGCAAAACCATATGCCCATCCTTGAGTTGGTACATGAGACAACCAAAATACCATGGAGGAGATTAACAACGTTGTAAATCAATAGCAGTGAGGAGGTTTTTCCTTCATCACACTTGGATCCTTATGGATTCAAGCTGATCATTGGTGTGAGATATTTTCCAGGAGATCTCCAAGGAGTTGCATTTCAACATCCCACGAAATGCAATAAGAGAAATCTGATTTGGGAGAATGGTAGTCTTCATTGGAAGGGTACCAAGGTAGACCATGATGGAAGGCACCCACATTTGGATGAATGGGTTTGGATGGTTAGAAAGAAGCTAGAAAGCTACTTGCAAATCTATGATACTAGGCAACAGGAGACTTGGCTGCGTTGGCTACTCTTGAGGGAGTTTTGCCATCATGTGACATATCCTCTTTCAAAGGGTATGTGGGTGGAGACAGCTTGGCAGGATACTTTCATCATAGGGAAGTAAGGAGTATGGATGCATTGTGTTGATATGACATTCTTCATATAAAACATTATGTTTTCACCACATGATTTGTATGATGGAGGTATGAGGAGGCAGCAAAAGCTATTGTTGCCTGGGTTGCTTTTGGGAGAGTATGGGCATATTTTCTCTCACACTTTACATGATGTTGTAGGGGTAGGATATGACACTATCATGGTGCAAAGGGGTTACACCTTAGCCTTGTATGATCAGGAGGTACTTCCACCTTGGAAGGAATTTCCTATATGTAGCAGCATTAGGAGAGATGTCTTTGACAATGGGAATGTCAAAGAATAGAGCTATGAGTTGGTAGGAGCCTATTTACATAGGCCAACAACGTTGTCACTTTGGAGCTGGGGTTTATTGATGGAGTATCCCTAGGATCACTTCACATTGGATGCACTTGGTGGAAAAGGAGGAGGTGAAAGAGATGGAGTAGTAGATGGAAACATCTATTACATTGATATGATATTTTTAACTTGGATTTCCAAGCATAAGAAGGAGGATCTTCATGCGACACATGGTTCATTCCTCTTCATGGGAGTATGTCATACTACTACGGGGGACTTATTTATGGATCCTATCATCATCTTACTTTCAGTACATGGTAATAATTTTTCTTTTCCATCTATTGATTACCTAACACAGTATTTGCATGCTCTTACCATTTCTATTCAGTGCATTGCTTGACAAGAGGGCAAGCTTTTCATTAAGCTCCATGGTCAATTTTGGGCCAAATTATATGATGGAGACAGCCATATTCTATGGCCTTGGGCAAGTGTTTTATTATTTCATTTATGCTCAGTTGATGTACCAAGAAATTTACTATTCACTAGTAGATGTGATCACATACATAACTAGCAATTTGTCAAGAAACATCTTTCCATATTATTTTCCGAAGCAACAGTTAGAAAAACTGTGATGTAACCACTCGGGAGACTATTGGTACCTTCCATCACTATATGAAATCTTTAGCAATATTCTCATTTGGATGCCATATGATGATCATGTCCTAATCATCATATATGAGGTGGTTTGGGTCAGTTTGATTCACAACGTTGGAGAGGAGATCTTTGGAGATCTAGTCTTCATCTTGCCACTTGAGGGAAACATTATTGTAGCCCAAGATCAGTAGCTAATCTACACGTATCATAACTGGAGAGAGAGATAGCGTGGGGTAGGCCATTTTTTCTACCATGTTCAGTTATTCAGCCCACCTACTTTGCAGGAGCCAAAGGTGGAGGAGGATTTGCATGAGTTACCATTTTGGAGGGTGGCTCATTTTGTATGGATGATAGTGTGGGGATGGAGGATCCACATGGGAATTATGGTTACCAATGCATTTCAGATCCCATGCCTCAAAGGGACATATAGATAGCACCTTATTGCCTCCTTGATTATTTACTTCTTCATGATGATAGCTATTCAGCTAGCTTGCATGCTTGGGAGGGGCAATATGGAGATTTATTGATGAGAAAACGTCTTATTCCTTGGAGAATTTTATCATATGTGGATGCTATAGGAGAAGGAGGGGACAATTCTCAATTCTATCCTTGCATTTGCTTGAGGACAAGCAATATTTGGGAGGGGAGGACTGTAATATTTCAAAATTAGCATGCAGCTAATTGGAATATTGATTTTTGTTGATTTCACTTAGGAGATGAATAAATGGGTAAAGAGACCCATACATTTCATATATAGGAATAAAATACCTTATCATGTGAAAAGGGATCATTATCATGGATGGATTTCACACCCTCATGTGTGAAAAGGGACATTTTCTCGTGGACAAAGTCAAGTTTGACCAAGTCAACAACATAGATGTAGGAGTGCATCATAAATAAAAATAGCTTAATATGAATGAGAATTAGTCTAGACAACTATATGTGAGATGGATTGAAGACCCTTAGGGGTGAAAAGGGCTGAAGCAGGTTGAAGAGGTCAACCTTGACCAAATCAAACAACGTTGTCATGGAAGAGTGGCCTTGATGAAGGTACAACGTAGTTTTGGAGGGAGATTTATTGTGTGATGGTGGAAACCCGAATGAGTGGGGCCCGAGGTGATAAGTCTCACTTAGTTTATAAGGAAGATGATGGCAGCCATTTTAGGTTAGCTTATGAATTATATTTTGATGTGTCTGCTTAGACTTTTTCTCTCTTCAGCTATTTAGCTAAGATTGCTGGTGTTGTTTAGTACTAAGGTATTCCTATTTAGGAATTCCCTCTCTTCCCTTTGAGTATCTCTTGGGAGAGACCTGATCTATCATTCCACACATCTGGCATTGGTTCCAAGCTTTATTCTTCAGTTTCAACGCAGATTCTGCAGGATATTGTGTTGAGTTGTAGGGTGTTGCAGTGGAGGGTTGAGAAACCCACTTTCTGAGTTGTTTTTTCATAGGAGGAAGGATTCCTTCTTTTGGGAGATAATTTTGGAGGGTTCCTAAGCTTATTTCAGATATTTGGTAGCAGGCCAACCTATTTCCATCACCTACAACATTATTCCAGTCTAGAATTACGTTATTTTTGGAGGGCAGTTTCAGCAATGCATCTAGTGGTTCTTTTTGGGAGATTTCCTATGATTGAGAGGTTCATCCTTTCATGGGGGAAGACCTTTGATCATATATACATCATATCTACATTCTTCCAGCCTTCTATACTCCTGTGCTTCAGTTGCAGTGATTATTCAGTCTTAGTGCTGAAGATCACCATTTGTATTTGGGTGTATTCCTAGAAACCCTTCCCAGGTTCTCTAGATTTTGTATAAAGGAGACCAGATCTTAGTTCATGGGAAATATTGTTTAATATAATATCTGATCTATTTGTCTCAGCTATTTCTATGCATAAAATCTCATTAGATTGCGTTGTCTCTTTATGCAGTAATTTCATGTTGCAGTAGTTTTTGGATTTCAGCAATTTTGAGCTATACTAGGCGTGGGAGGTTTGTTTACCTCATCTAGTTTGATTTGTTTCTGATCTATTCTTGGATTTATATGGTATATTGTCATATATAAGGGATCCAAGTGTTGATTTCATTTTATATAGCATATATTTCTGAAAATGTGTTTTTTATGCATGCATTGCTGAGCAGTCCCATTTTGGGATATTACATGGCCAAAGGCTGGTATTGTAACAAAAGTCATATATAGTTGACGAGTTCACTATAAATTTTCTCCCCAAGAACCTGATAAAAGAATGCCATATTTAGGAGGAATGTCTGCTACGACAATGTCCATAACTAGCTTTTTGGTTGGGATTTGAGACAAAGTTATACACAAGTCCTTGATGAGACCTAAACACTTCACTTTACTGGAATCAAATGAGTATAGATCTTTGTAAGGCCTAGTGATTTCAAGACCTAAATTTTCCATTATAGCTTTAGGAATTAAGTTGTGTGAAGCCCCTGATTCCAGCATAGCATTATGTAGGATTTTATCATGTATGTTTAAGCTGACATAGAAAGGAGTGACTGATCCTTCTCATAACTTACCATCCACTCTTGGACCAAACAAAAATTAAGGTTGATCATCATTTAGATTGAGAGTGTCAGTAGTTTCCCCTGTTTTTATTACTTTCATTACCTAAGTTCTGTATGTTTTTTTTTTTCATTAGCTCTGTCAAAGGGATGGGAATTTTGACTTTAGCTAGTTAGTTTTCAAGATTAAATGATGATTGAATCTTCACAACATTAGGAATGTCAGGTACATCGACACTTTCTATAGATTTAAGTAGGGTTTGCTGACTGGTGGTTGGAACATCAGTTTGAGTTGTTTTAGAAATAAAATCAACTGTCTTTTTAGTAAAAGCCTTAGAAGGTTTCTTATCAGTAGTTTCATCAGATTTCTTAGAAAAAATTTCTACTTTTTTCTTAGGATCTGAATCTGAGGAAATTTTGGAAGGTGGATCAGTATTATTTTTATCAGTATTGTCAAAAAAAATTCTACTCCTAAGATTATATTGTTTGTGCACCTCCATAATGGCATTTTCAAATCCTTGTTTATATTCTTTAGATTCATCTGATTCAAGCTCTGTTTGAGCTAATGAAAATAACTTCTGGTCTTCTTCTGTGAGAAAAATAGTATCATTATTTTGTAAACCAAAAAAATTTATTTGGTTATCTTCTTGTTCTTGAATGATCTCTCCATTTTCATCAACATAATTGTCTTGAAAAGGGGGTCTAATTTGTTGGTCAGGTCCCCTTTGTTTAACCTATGGTTGATTCCTCCTGTTGTTTTGATTGCAGTTTTGGGGAGGGTTTTCATTTTCCCTAGGGATGTTTCTATCAATAATCGTTCATTCCAATTCCCTCATTAAGGAATCTATCTTGGCATTAGTACTAGAGGTTGATGCTTCTTATTTTATGGTAACTCTCTTCTCAGCTCTCATCCTAGCTCTTTTGGCCAATAAATTGGCTTCTACACTAATTTTTATGGTCTGCATTTCGTCTCAAGTGCCAGGAATCCTCTCTCTTAACTGATAAGCTATGTCTGTTAAAAACCATCTGGAAACTTAATCGGCACTAATACTTCGGGTGGTCTTATGCGAGAAGGAATAGCATTATTAATAGATTTTAATCTAGCACAGTAATCCTGCACACTTTCTCGAGTTTCTCTTTTGATATTTTCATATTCTGATAGAATTTTGAGGGGTTCCTTTTTAATTTTCCATCTATCTAGAAATTAACATTGTATAACTTCTAGATCATTGATGGAAGCAGCGGGTAAAGCTCTAAACCATTTCCTAACTTCACCTCTAAGGGTTTGAACGAATAACCTCATCATAACATCATTAGCATGAATCTCATATCGATCAAATAAATCATTCATTATGTCAACATGTTTTTTAGTAGTAATGTGTTGGGTTTTATCGAATTGGCGTATTTTGGATTGATAGTCTTGGGCCATAGCCCCTAGATTTAGAGGAAGAATCAAGGGAGAAGAACGTGCAACCATGATTGGGGATGGAGGGTTGAGAGGTAATGGATTAATAGGTGGAAAAGGATGAACTATATGTGAAGGAGAGGAGGGATGAAGTGATGGAGATGAAGACCTTTGAGTTTTTATGAGAGGATAAGTAGTAGAATTTTCAGAAGGGGCTTAACTCATAGACCTGCATTGAACTATTTGGGATATAATGGATGAACCAACAGTATTTAATGTAGACAATTCTACTGATTTTTTAGGATAGGAATTTGTAACTGTTGAAGTAAATTCTAATATCAAATCTTTGAGGATCTTAAAATCCTGGAAAATTTCTTGATCAGATTTTAAAGAAGATGAACTTTTAGGTGAATTTGGATGTAGAATTTATTGGTCAAGGACTATTGTATCTGCCTAATTTAGGGATTTTCTTCTAAAGAGGCTTTTCTCAAAATTTAAGTCAAAGTTGATATCTTGTAAGGTCTCAAGCTTAATAGGAAGGGATTGTGTCCTTGGGAGATTATTATTACTTCCCAGGCTTTCTAATGAACTTATATTTTTAACTGATTTCTTTGAAGTATCCTTAGTTCTTCTTCCAATCCTTTGAGGATCATCCACAATTTTAGGAGGTTTGGGAAGGGGATGAGATCTTGTATAAGGTCTCTTGGAAGCTTTTTTTTTTAAATCAAAACACACACTATAAAATGAAGCAGAAACTTTTATTTACAAAAAACTAAAAGATAGCAATCTCTACGAGATATTAATACAGTGAGTATTTAAACAGAGATCGAATTTGAAATAAATTATGATTGATTTCAATTGTTCTCTAGTATGGTCGCCACTATATTAGAGTTCTTTAATTTTCTATAGATTGTGAGAACTAATCACATAAGCCGACATCAAACCAACTTTGGAATCCAAGACCTAGCCTTCCTCGATTCAGAGAGGGCTCTCTCTACAAGATATAGCTTTGTTTAAATAATTTTTAGGCTAGTTATGATAGTACTTGGGTTTTGGGTTTGTTTTGGATTTTGGAATATTGATTGTATTCAATTTATTAATATCTATTGGGCAATGTAGTCAAAATATAACTGGATGGTTGCATAAATATTTCACAGAGTAAACACAGATCAATCTAGGAATATTTACTGGATATCTTGGATTTATAAAAGGATTTATGACAGAAATATGAATAGATTCAGCATAACTAAAGAGAAATTACGAATTCTTTAGTTTGGCTTTCAATGGAAAACATAATGATCATAAAGGTAGCCAGAATAAGGTACTCAAAAGTAAATCCTATTCATCACGCTATCTTCTTTACAATTAGAATTCATATGTTTACAATGAAAGAGGACAATCAAATAACACTAACTGAAGCAAAACATCAACAGTATTTAAGCCACAAGAATCTTGTGAATGGTCTGATTATTATTGATGCTCCAATGCTTTGGAAAATCTTACAGTACTCCAAAAGATAATAATGATTCTTATCTCAGTCAATCGACCCTTGATACTTCCAAAAATGAATCATTTATATAAAAAATTACAAAAAAACAGTCTCTAATAGACATGGTATTTTTAGGCTTAAACTTGAACTAAAAACTCTAACTTATTAAAAAATTATAGTCTCGGTGGAATGCGCTGTGCAGAGAAGGTACTGATGTAGTGGGTCAGTTAGGATGTGGATCACCTTTTACTGATATGATGGCAGACTAAATTTTGTGCTGACGAATGAACTATTGCATGGAGGGAGTGTTGAATGCCTTTACTGCCCGACTCAACCTTTCTAATTTTTTGTCACCCAAAATCCTTTTGATGTGTTAAAACCCTTTTGTAAACAAAACAGAATGAAAAATCAATATACCGAACTTGGAATCTTTTAAATTTCAATTCTGAAGTCGCATCGCATCCGCACACTTCGTAACATTTAGAGTTCAATTTTATGAATAATTTTACCGAAGATGCGATGCAAAGTGGAATGTGACGTGGAGGAACGGTGGGATCAGACCGCAATGCAGATCACAATTTTTAAGTTTTGTTATAAGCGGGGAAGATGTAAACACTAAAAAAAGTGAAGTGCGAAGCGCGGGGAAGGAGGTATGTGACGTGGCAGGGGCAAAGTGGGACTGGATCGCAGGCGCACATCGCAAATTTCAAATTTTATTTATAAGCTATGTGGTTAGCATCTAAAATTTGTGAAGTGCAGGGAGAGGGACCTACCTGCATCACAAATCGCAGAATATAGCACTTGGATAAAAAAGGTAAATTTTTAAAATCGCGAATTGCGATTTGCGCTTAGTGGAGGATGATGTGTCAAGGAGAAATGGAGCCCACTACAATCGGCAAAGTTTTATGTGGTAAGGTAATGTTTTATGATGTTTTCATAATATATCAAAGTATTTCAAAAGGTTGTAAATTGGGGGATGGAGCTGCTAAGGTGGGGCCAACCTGCCACATCTCAAGTTAAAAAAAATATGTTGCGGGCACTTTTAAAAGTAAGTTAAAACATATGTGATGTGATATCACAAATCGGTGCTCACAAGTTTTAATTTTTAGTTGCGATGTGAAACATATATAATCTGTGAAATGTGATGAGGGTGAGGTTAACCAGTGACATGGAGGGATGGTCCACTTTAATCGCGATCGGGGAATAAGGAAGCGGAGTAAATGAAAAGCAATAAAAAGGTAAGGGTAGAGAGGTAAAAGCGAAAAGGCAGAAAAAGAGTAAGTTTAATGATTTTCAATGGAAAATGAAATGAAAAAGGGAGTGTGGCAGGGAATGGGTCCCACTTCATTGTATATTGTACTTCTAAAAGGTTTGTAGGAGATGGCAATGTAAATGATTTTGGGTTTTTGCCTATGGGAAAAATTATTTTGAATGTGCGGGAATGAAATGAAAGTAGGGGGAAAATATGCTATGGTTTAAAACTTTAGGATAGAAATTAATAATCAGAATTTAAACCATACAAATAATTTTTTCATAGGTGCATTTAGACTACCAACCAATCAAAACCTTTAAAACATAATGAAGATTTTATTTTTCTTTCTTGTTTCCCTAACATTTTGTTTTGCCTCCTTTGTTCAGAGCATCTAACACCTAACATTTTAGTTTGCCTTCTTTATTTAGGGAATCTAACACCTAACATTTTATTTACATGGATGCCTATAAAAATAATAATTTTCCTAACATTTTCAACTTTTTCATTCTTTTCCATCCATATCCTACCTTATCATTTTCAACTTATTCAACTACGTATCCTAACTTATCAAAACAAATGATGTTACAACACCTTTCTTGGTTCAGATTAAACTATTGAAGCAATTTTATTTTCTACCTAAATCATTAATTTGTCAAGATTAAACAGTGTGACATTTTTTTTTCACTACCTATTGACAAGAAATTTAAACCTAATTCAATCATGATTAAACTCTATGATTGGATTTTATTTAACTTTTGTGGCATTTTTAAACAAGTTGCACACAATTTATTTTCATAAGTAAGCTAAACTTAAGAGTAGTGGCATTTGAATGTGCAACACTTTCAGAATTTATTGTTTCTTTTTCTTTTTGATGGGGTTCACATCTTATATTTTTCATTTATAACATATACCATCTTTTGATTTTTAATTTTATCTGTTTTTTTATTATTTATTTTGAAAATTATTTGCATATTTGGAAATCATTTTAAAAAGTAAATTTGACTGAAAGAATAAACTCAGTCACCTCGATATCCTATGAAATATAGGACCCTAAGACATCCATGGCTTCTTTCATTTCTTTTTCTTCCAAATATACACTAATATTTGTCAATTCCTAGTTAAAATTCATGGTACTATTATAAACAGAGGACCTCCTCATGGGATGCAACACACAACACATGAGATGATTGGGATTGAGCTCTCAAATAACTTGATATCTCAATTGTCCACTACCCCACAACCATTCACCACCAAAAATGTGTGTTCCCACCAACCAAAAATTAGATCACTTTGGCCCTAATATCACTGAAAACAACCCCTTGAATCCAAATCCATAGAAACATAGAGAAACATGGAAATTTTAATGAGGAATAAAATTTAGACTGTTTTAGAGTAGGAATATAGGAAAGGTAACATTCCAATCCTAAAATTGTAAAGATCCCCTTATAAACACCAATATAGAGTGCCAAATCTCTGTGAAAGTTATTAAGCCAAATAATATTGACTATATCATAATTAAAGATGAGAGACCAAGGAGTGGAGTACCTTGTCGAATTGCGTAGCTAAACACAAATTTTTTTACCCTCGATGTTGGTTGACAAAATATTATTATCTTGCATCATGTTCCATGACAACTTCCAACTACACCACTAGTAGTAAATAGTTGTCATAAGCTAAACAAGAAAGAAAAACAAGGGACCCAAGATTAGAGGAGAATAAACCTCATCAAACTAGTAGTTACTCATTATATTATTGACTTTCAATCCCTCACAGAGAAGGATCTCACACGATGTGTGTCAATTTTCATCATATATCCACACTACCAAATTCACCCATAAATACCTACTTTAAATCTGTTGTGATGGAGTGGTATGAATCGACCTCATTAATATTATTTCACTCCCGAGATCCATCATATCTCAAACTAGCTAAGCTATGTGGGGATTCATTTTGTTGTTTAATACTCTAAACTGAGGTGACAAGTAAAAGTTGATACTCATCACACTACATTGTTTTCCAAATTCATCAAGGGGGGAAACCACCTTCCCTCCCTTAAAAAAAATGGATTTGGTTTATAAATGGTGTTTAGAAATAATGAAAGGTGATTAGGGTATAGGTGCTTTAGTGAGGCACCCATTTTCCATCAGAGTTCTTGGAGGTAATTAACATTCGTAATTAACCATTGATTCCTCTGTATATATGGAATGTTTGGTACTTAGAGAAGGAGGAGATATGGTTCTTGATATTAGAGATAATTTAGTTTAGGATTATCTTTACAGGACTATTTTTCAACACTAGATGTTGAATAATGTTGTTAGAGACCATGATTATTGTTATGGAGTTGACTTCCTTTTCCAAGGAAAAATATAGCCCCTTGTGAGTCTAACAAATTTTTTCTTAGTTGCTTGTATCTATCCCCAACCGCGAGAATATACTATGTCTATTTTCCTCCTAGGAAAAATTTCACCCCTATCATCACTTACCATCCTAGGATTCCTTTTTGAATTTCTCTGAAAACTGAGCATATGGTGTTCTCATGATTTCAGCATCCTGTGCTAAAATTTACATCCTCTGAATCATTACATAAAAAAAATTATAGCAAAAATTCCACGATGACCTGTTTGGAGCAGAGAAACCCTAGAATCCCAAGCTCTGATACTAAATTTTA
Source organism: Pinus albicaulis (assembly GCA_034641835.2). Taxonomy (NCBI): domain Eukaryota; kingdom Viridiplantae; phylum Streptophyta; class Pinopsida; order Pinales; family Pinaceae; genus Pinus; species Pinus albicaulis. The sequence continues at coordinate 425,921,855 of CM076582.1, forward strand.
TGAAACTATCTCCAAAAATAGAAGGAAAGAGATATCAACGCCTTATAAATAAGCCACTTTGAGGGGGAAACCTCCTTTACATTACATAAATTAAAAATTCTTGGATGATACAAATGACAAAACCTCCTTCTATATATAGGAGTCCATGGGGTCACAATGTAATCCTAGCCGACCTAAAAATAATAATGTAAGGGCACAATAAAAACAATATTGGGGTTACAGGGGTACAAAAATAACAATTAGGGGGCTACACTAACATCAATAAGGTACTACACTAGTAATAAAGGGACCTAACAACTTGGCCCAATATCATCCCTAGGGCACAGTGGATTCAATCCCCCTTCTTGCATGTAATCTGAGAACAGAGTGCACTGATCCTTGGTGTGGCCTGAACCCTTACAATGTATGCAGTAGACATCTGCACTAACTTCTTTACCCTGATCTATGCATAGGTTTTTAATTTCTAAATGCATAGCATCTAGTTGGCTTTGAATTGGCAACGTTCCGAATTGAGCATCCTCTCTGGGCGCAACTTCCAATTTCATAGAAATTTCTAGATATTCCTCCTAAGAATCAATCTTTTGTTGACCCAGAGGCCCACTTTGATGTGGAAATAGCATGGAAATGAACCATTCCTTATGCCACTTATCATCGTAAACAAATCCTCCTTTGCTAATGATGTGCTTTAGTCATTGATTGACCTCCCAAAAATATTTGTTAGGCTCCTATCTGATATATTTTAATTCTACCATGCAATGTGAGTAGGAATTCGGCTTCCTGAATTGCGGCTTCAACGCATTCTTAAATTACATAGCAGTGGGATCAATTTTTTTGGATAGATATCCTAGAAACCAACCTGACACACCACCTTCAAATTCCATAGCCAACTGCGCTCTCTTGACATCATCAATATTAACATTTTCCTTAGTCCACACCACATCAGCAAAAAACCAAAATCTCTCCATGTTCTCATCTCCCACACCCTTAAAGGTGGGCAGTTTCATATGTGCTTCCATATATTCTATAGGCGGTGGTGGTGGTGGGGTAGTAGATGTTTTACACCTATGCGATTTCCATTGTGGCATAGTAGGAGGGCTACCTTTAGCATGCATAGCCTCACTACTCTCTATATGAGGTGAATTTCTTAGAGGAATGTATAGATATCTTTCCCCTCTTTGGCTAACCCGGTAGTATTTTCCATTGTGCGTGGTGCTTTCTATCTTATCAGGGGTCATTCACTCAGTGTATCTGAACAAAACACCATTTTCACACAATAGCATCTTAATCAGCAGAGGCAAAGAGTGTATGAGCTTACCTCTCAATCCCTTGAAAAATCTCATTTCAGCTTCAGAGTATGACACAAATTTATCTACTACAAATTATGTCACAAAGCTACCCAAGATGCTATCAACCAGTGATCTACAATCTAGATGATGGATTTATCAGTCTGTTCTAATTGTTGGATCAATTCAGGTGTCTAATGAGTGACCTTTTCATCCTTCCAACAGGTTTGGAACTCTGCTAATCTTGAAAAACACTTTTGTAATTTGTGCGCAAAGTTCACAAAGAATATCTCGTGAACCTCTGTGAAAATATACTTTTGTTTCCAATCTTCAGCAGATAGCTTCTCGCTTCTGTTCTCTTCAAGGGAAAATTCTTGAATTTTCTTCTCAAACTAGTCCTCCAATTCAGGCTTTAATGGCTGCCACATCACCCAATCTCTCTTAAAATGATCCCAGTCCTGACAACGGAACCATTTTTTGGCTTGAGGGGTCCTAACCTAGGTTCATAGTTAAGGTTAACCAACAAAAACCTCTTACTATTGGCCCTTTCTGTAGTGACCTTCTTGCACAAGTCAAAGTCTCACCCAAAGCAGTATGGGGGGGTGTGGGAACAAAGTTTCCACACCCTGATAGAGAATTAAATGATGTGGGTGTCTTCAGATCTAAGACAACTATGATCGGACCTGCATAACATAAGCCCTAACCAGAAACCATTGTGTGCATGCTATAAACAGGCTGCACAATCTCTTTAATATTACTTAATATATATTATTAAAGCTCAACAGTAATAGATCCATTCATTTATCAATCATCTAAAGCAGAAAATAGTTGTGCAATTGATCTGAATACAGATAACACAGTAACTAGAAATAACATGCAGAAACAAATCATAAAACAAGCGACAGATACATTTGATACTCATATATAATCCAAAACATTCCTTTATTCATTCACAATAAAAAATTCCTTACAAAACCTTCAGTATACCCACGCACACAGCTAGGGGGGTCTACACATATCAGGACTAAGGTCTTCATGCACACAACGAGCAGTAGCCTTCTGACCCAAACAAGTTCACTTCTTAGTTCAAAACATCAAAACATAGTTTAGACTACTTATTGCTACCTCTATTGACTTGATCTAGAACCCTATTTATAATTTTATCATGTGCTCCTCTAAGGTCTGTAAAATATGGTTTGTGGCCCCTAGTTCTACCCTTTTGGCCCATTGCAACTCATGAGGGGCTTTGACCCACCGTAAAGTCCCTTGGTTTGTGCTGCGCACAACTAAACTTACAAACACTTTACAAAAATCTTCAAAAATGTATCTAAATTCGATCCTAAGGACCCCACTCCAACACTTAGGCTTGAATTTCTTTGATGATTTTTCTTATTTGTGCTGTTATACTTTTGGTAAGTCAAATTCAACTTGATCATTTTATCTTGGAATGGCTGATTTACGTGAGAGTTTCCTACATTGCTTGCATTATTCATAGCTTGATCAAGGTAATAATATTATTACCTTTCACATCTACTATTGAGCTTGAATATACATAAAATCTTATTCATCTTTTAATATCTGATGGTATCTATGCATCTAGAAGTCCATTTAATATTTCGTTCCATTTTCCAAAGTTTCAATTAAAACTTGGGTGGGTATTTTCCTTGTCAATTTCTTTCCCTTGAGAAACAATTTCTCCTTCAAGCTTTCACATGATTTATTTTTCTCATTGCGTTGCTAATTTACATTTTCTTGCATATTCTTTCTTTCTTCAATATATAGAAGTAGGGGTTGTATTTCTTTGGCTTTATCCTTGACTACTAGTTCCTTTTTTACTTTGTTCTTCTTCTTCTTCAGCCTTTGAATCTCTTGAAGAGCACTGATCAACTCTGTTCCAAGGTCAACTTCAACCACTTCTCCATCACACTCAACAAGTTGTATTTCCATATTGTCTACAGTAATGAGCATGAATTCTTTCGATATTTCATGAGTTCTATCCTGATCTGGTGATTGGTTGTCTTCACTCTCAGAGGAGTTCGCGTCTTGGTTGTAGAAATGTTTCCTTTTAGCCTCTTTTTTTTTTGTATTTTTCTAAACTTCTCCTAAGGGTCATATTAATTCTTCTTATTATTAGGAAAATTAGATGCATAGTGACCTAATTTACCATAATTAAATCACTTAAAAGGTGGCTTACCTTTGTACTTTCTTGATTCTCTCTTGAGCTTTCTAACAAACCTCGCCTCTTCTTCATCTGAGTAACAACATGAGTCACTATGTTCTTTCTTAGGATTCTTATCTTCTTTGAAGGTCAAACCATTTGTTGTAGACTTGCGCTTAGGAATCCTCATCTCATAAGAAGTAAGAGTGCCAATTAACTAATACAATGTGATAGACTTAGGGTCTATCATTTACTCACTAGTTGAAAATTTTGGATTAAATCTCTTAGGGAGAGATCTTAACACCTTTTGGACTATTACTGGCTCATTTAGTTCTTCATCAAGACCTCTTTTTGTATGCACAATTTCATCAACCCTAAGAAAATATTTTTCAATACCTTCCTCATCATGCATCTTCAAAGACTCAAATTGCATTCTAAAACCCATAAGTTTTGATTTCTTTACCTTCCTTTCACCTTTGTAGAAGCTGCTCATTTTGTCCCATATTTTGTAATATTCCCAAATGGGGAAAGTAGTAATATAGTGCATAAACAAGGAAATAGCAATGTAAATCAACAGATAAAATGTAAGAAGGTCATATAGCAATCATATTAATATTATAGCAACAAAATGTATACAAGTCCTTGAGGAAATAGTCAACGAGTTAGGAAAACAAGCCTCAAGAGCACATGTACATGAAACATGAAGAACACTACTACATAATAATACCCAAGGCTAAGACAGTGCAATTTTATTAGATATAATTGCTGCTGAAGAATGTGAATACATAAATCTGAAGTTATATGACTCAAATAATGTCAGGAACAGAGATCTAAGCTCCCAAGCACATTTCCATGATAACCCGAGAAGGGTTTCCGGAAATACACAAAAATGCAGAACATACAAATATGGCCCTAGGGCTGAATAATATCTGCAACTAGATAAATGATAGGAGGTGGCTGATATGATCTGAGAATGTATGAAAAACTCCTAATATATATTCTCCAAATGAGAGGTTGATCCCCTCACTGAAAATCTATCTCCCCCAACTAGGGCTCCAAACCCTTTATTGCAACTGCACACTGGAATAATGAATTTCCTTCATAAAACTATGTTGTGACTGATAGCAGTACCTTATTCTAATACTGAATGATGAAATGAGGCTCAAGGGCCCTCTTTGTTGGCCTTCCAATGGAAGGAAACTTTCCTCCAACTGAAATTAAGCAAGGAAATGACCCAAATCAACTCTCCACTATTGTACCCTGCAACACAACACAATAATTTGAAAAAAATGTATTGTAGAACAAAGATGGAGCTTGGCCTTATGCTGGATAGTGGAAAATGTAGTGAAATTATCTTCCAAGATGCCTCTCAAAGAAAGAGGTGTGATTCCTGACTAGGAACACCCTGTGCTAAACAACACTTGCAATCCTAGCTAAACATCTGAAGAGAACAACAAGTCTAAATATACCATATACAAATAATAATCTAAAATATGAATCAATATGGCTGTCATCCTCTTCTTTATATAAGTGATGAGCCTCCTCACCCTTGGCCCCACTCATTTAAGTCACTACTTCCATGGAAAGAGTCTCCAACCCAGACTGCATTGTCCCTCATTGAATGCCACTCCTCCATAACAACGTTGTTGATTTGGTCAAAGTTGACCTAGTCTTCATGCTCCAACCCCTTTTCACACCTAAGGGTCTTCAATTCAGTTTTTTGTATGACCTCCATTCACACTAGGAGTGTCTTTTTTCCTAATAAGGATATTTATAGGTCTCCATACCCTCTTATTCTTCCAAATAAGAACCAAAACAAAATTTTAATGTTCTAATTAATTTAGGAATATTATAATCCTCCCCTCCCAAATGTTTCTTGTCCCCAAGAAACTGTAAGGATAGAATTTAAGAGCCTCCTGTCCTCCTCCTGTAGCATCCTCATATGATAAGTTCCTCCAATGAATAATATGCTCTCTCATCAATATGCCCCCAAGTTGCTCATCCCAAGTGTATAAGTATGCCTTTGGTGAAAAATCCAAATGGATCTCATCATGAACAAGTGGGATATCCATGGAGGAAACTATATGTGGTCTAGAGGCCTTCTTGAGGCATGGAATATAAAACATATTGGGAAATATCATTCCCATGTGAAGCTTCCATCCCCAAGCTATCATCCATACAAAATGAGTCACCCTCCAAAATGGTAAATCATGGAGATACTCCTCCACCTTAGGCTTCTGCAATGTAGGTGGGCTGCACAGCTGATATTGATAGACCAAATTGTCTATCCCATGTTGTCTCTCTCTCCACTTATGATAAGTGTAGAGTGGCTATTGATTCTGGGCTGCAATAATGTTGCCTTCAAGAGGCAAGAAGGAAACTGGATCTTCAAAGATCCTCTCTCTACTGTCATGAGTCATGCTAGCCCAAACCATCCCATAAATGATGAATAGTACATCATCACCATATGGCATCCAAATGAGAAAGATACTGAAGGTTTCATGTAGTGTTGGAAGGTACCAATAGTTTCCCAAGTGGTCACAATGCAGTTTTACTAACTACAGTTTCAGAAGATGATGTGGCAAGTTGTCTCCCAAAAAATTGCTAGTTGTGCATGCCATCTCATCTACTAATAAATAGAAAATGGAATTGTTTATCAACTGAGCATACAAATAATAGTACAACACTTGCCCTAAGCCTTTCAAGAGATGGCTATCTCCATCACAGATGTTGGTCCGAAAATGATGATGAAGCCCAAATAGAGGCTTGTCATCTTGTGGAGCAATGCACTATTTAGAGATGGTAAGAGAATGAAAATATTGTGTTAGATAATCAATAAGTGAAAAAACACAACTCTTACCATGTATTGATAGTAGGATGATAATAAGATCCATGAATGAGCCTGCCATAGTGGTATGACATATCTCCATGAAAAGGAATGAGCCATGTGTTGTATGCAAAACCTTCTCCTTATGCTTGGAGATCCAAGTCAATAAGATCATATCATGGTAATAGATGTCTCCATCCACTACTCCATCACTCTCATCTCCTACTTTTCCATGAAGTGCATCATATATGAAGTAATCCTGGGAACACTCCATCAACAAATCCAAGCTCCCAAGTGACAACAATGTTTGCCTTTGTAATAAGGCTCCTGTCATCTTATGGCTCTATTATTTGACATGCCAAATGCCAAATTTATCTACCATAATGCTGCTATATATGGGAGATTTCTTCCAAGGTGGAAGTACCTCTTGATCCTTCAAAGCTAAGGAGTATCCCCTTTGCACCATGATTATGCCACCATCATCTACTCCTGCAACATCATGCAAGGTATGGGAGAAAATAAGGCCATACTCTCCCAAGAGTATCCAAAGAAAAAGCAACCCTTGTTTCCTCCTTAGCTCACCATCATACAATTCATGGAGTAACATCATAATGATTGACTTGTAGAACTCCCCATACAACCAAATCTTTTGTTACCATAACATATGGGTGCCATGCAATGCCTCAAGCCATAACATACCTTTTGACAAAGGATATGTGACATGATGGCCAAACTCTTTCAAGAGTAGTCAATGCAGCCTTGCCTCCTGCTACCCTATGTCATAGATATGCAAGTGGATTTCCAGCCTCTTGCTCATCAATAGCACCCAACCAACCAATGGTGATTGTCTACTATCATGCTCCCAATGGGTATTTCTCCAATGGAGAATAAAATCCTCCCAAATCAGATTTCTATCTTTGTACTTCATGGGATGTTGAAGTACAACCTCCTAGAGATCTCCAAATGAAGTCCACTTATCAAAGACCAAGTTGACCCCATAGGGATCCAAATAATATGTAGGCAAAAACTTCTCATCAAGATGTAAAGTGTTCATCAAGAAGTTTCCATCATAATAATGGAAGATTTCATCCATCATAAGATGTCCTCCATCAATCATCTGCCTATCCAATGTCACACAAGTATAATGGTCATCAGAATGCCCCAATAATAGTTGGGTCCCCAACTCATCACGTTTGCTTAATGATAGCACTACTAATATCCATGATGGTGCACCTGTTGTCTCATGATCATGCACAATGTTGAACATACAGTTCTACATTGAATTTCCTAGCACAATATTTATCCTATCCTCCAAAATTCTACACTCCAACCCCAAGAGTTGTGTGCATCTCAAAAATGATATACTAGGATGACTATATATCTTCTCTTTGAACAAATCAAGGTTCCTCAATGTTGTGATAATCTTCTACTCCAAATCAACAATGTGCTTTGACCCTAGGTCATGCATTTGCTCTGATAGCATGTTTCCATAATCCTCCATATAATGTGCTGAAATATTAGGAAATGGAAATATGTGCATACCTTGGTAAAGCTTGGGAACATCTTATACTGCTACAAGGGTTCCTTTCTCTGTTGTGATGACTTCCCCAACTACTGATGATGATGGTTGCTCCTCTATGGATGCATCAGCGCTGGTATAAGTCTCCTCCTCCTCATGCATCTCCATAATAGTGCATGGGACTCTATATGTCAAGAGATCAAGACCAATTTGCAAAGATTCAAGTGTTCCTTCTCCTGATGCAATTTCTCCTACAACAAGCAGTGGTGGAAGTTACTCTTCCTTTATTTTTCTTCCATCAAACTTCTTGATCAACCTTTGAGTAAAATTTTCATATGTAGTCACTTGTGCATGACTTGAATGGATGAACCACCAAATGTTTTCTTCACCCTTAAGGTGTAGTGCTACAATCTCAACAGCTTATCTTTCTACTACTAGATGTAGTAGGAATAATGCATCTAACTTAATTCCCCAAGCTCTTGATGTGCATATTGATGACCCATCAAATGTAAACAACAGAAATCTATTGCTGCAAGGTCTTCTTTCTTCTTTGTGCTGAATGAATTGTGGGAGAGTTAGATTCTCCTTGAAAGCCCTTTCTTGAGATTTGTATTCTGCAAAATACTCACTGAGAATATCATGATCTAAGTGTCCTCCATTTCCATGCCTTTTGTCTTCTTCTTCAAAATAAAAGGGCATAGTGCATTGCTTTGGAGGTCTATGCAATACTGGTTCTTTCTTTTGCTGATAGGAAGTACATGGACCCTCCTCATATTGAAACCCTAGTGTGGTTTCAATACCTTTCTCCATTTTTCTCTGCATGACCTCCTTGGTGAGGTCCCTTGTAGATCTGAAAAGAGATGAGATAAAACTCATTCTTTCCATCATTCTGATCTCTTTCTCCTTCTTCTTATTCTCCTTATAGAATAATGGATGAGATCCACAAGCTGAGAAAATATTATGCTTTGATACCACTGTAATATTCGCAAATGGGGAAAACAGTAATATAGTGCATAAACAAGGAAATAGCAGTGTAAATCAACACATAAAATGTAAGAAGTTCATTTAGCCATAATATTAAGATTATAGCAGCAAAATGTATACAATTCCTTGAGGAAATAGTCACTCAAGTTAGGAAAACAAGCCTCAAGAGCACATGTACATGAAACATGAAGAACACTGCTACACAATAGTACCCAAGGCTATGACAGCGTAGTTTTATTAGATATAACTACTTCTGAAGAATTTAAATACATATATTTGAAGTTATATGGCTCAAATAATGTCGGGAATAGATATCTAAGCTCCCAAGCACATTTCCAAGATAACCTAGGAACGGTTTTCAGAAATACACAAAAATGCAGAAGATACAAATATGGCCCTAGGGTTGAATAATCTCTAAAAATTGATAGATGATAGGAGGTGGCTAATATGATCTGAGAATGTATGAAAAAATCATCCTATATATTCTCCAAATGAGAGGCTGATCCCCTCACTGAAAATCTATCTCCCCCAACTAGGGCTCCAAACCCTTTACTACAACAGCACACTGAAATAACACAGTTCCTTCATAAAAATATGTTTTAAATGATAGTAGTACCTTAGCCTAATGTTGAATGATGAAATGAGGCTCAAGGGCCCTCTTCTCTAGCCTCCCAATGGAAGAAAACTTTCCTCCAACTGAAATTAAGCAAGGAAATGACCCAAATCAACTCTCCATTGTTGCACCCTGTGACACAACATAATAATTTGTAGAAAATGCGTTGTAGAAAAAATATGGAGCTTGGACTGATGCCAGATAATGGAAATTTTAGTGCAATTCTCTTCGAAGAGGCCTCTCAAGGAAAGATGTGGGATTCCCGACCAGGAACACCCTGTCTTAAACATTACTTGCAATCTTAGGTAAATAGTTGAAGAGAGAAAAAAGTGTAAACAAACCATATACAAATAATAATCTAAAACATGAATCAATATTATTTCCATCCTCTTCCTTATATAAGTGATGAGCTTCCTCACCCTTGGACCCACTCATTTAAGTCACTACTTCCATGCTGTTATCAAAAAATTGCACTAGATTGGCGGCTAATTAGACAACTTCATGTAACTGTTTCAAACTGAATTGTGACTGAAGCTTAGCCTCTTCAGTCTGAGAGGGCTCTCTCCAAGGGGTTAATGATATTTGATAAAGATGAATCTAGATGGCTAAATCTACTTGGAAAATAACTTGATTGTGATGTGTGTAGGTTGAAAAGAGTACAAGTTTGCAATTCATTGCACTTATGGAGCCAACAATTTCAGTAGTTCAGTGGTAAGTTCACTTGACATGGAAGCTAAGATAGGTAAGAGTTTTTAGCGGAGGTAAATCACTCATGAAACATGAAATAACACAGCCAATTCATCAATAAAGGAAGTCAAAGCATACACTTATGAATTCTGAGTATTAAAGATGAAAACCACTAGAAATGGTACACATAAAAAGTAAAGATCAAGTAAACACTAAAAACTCCATGAGAATCTCAGGCTGGTCAAGTAAAAGTCCTCTATATTACTAAAAACAGTCAAATTACATAAAGCTGCAATATTGCCAAAAAATATCCAACCTTTTACAAATTTCAATATCTTCTCTTTAACAGACTTGTTACATGATGAGATGATCTGCCTCCTGGCTAGATTCATCGAAATTTTCCTAATGACACCTTTCATAAGAAGAAAACATCTACTTTAATGAGAAAATGACAACTATTCTATTTAACAATCATTTTCCTAATAGGACTCAAACTGTTCATTATTACATCAACTACCTTATCTCCTAAAACAGTTACATATTTGACAACTATTGCTTCACATGTTCAAATAGGCTGTGATGTAACTCATCACTAGATGACATCTTAATTAGCCTCCTCCAAATCTGGAAACAAACCCTATATTTAAGGAAAACTGGTCCTTATCTTCAATGAATGGTTTGGCTGATGAGTTGTCTTCATCTCATGGTCTTCAAGTCTTATATGACTGCTGAAATAGTCCTTTGACCCTTTGAAAGTATCCACCTATCCAAAACTACCCAGAAACCTGTGTATAAAACTTCAAAATAGTACGCTACGAAATTATGACAGTTTCATAGCGTACTTTCATAGCGTTACAAAAATTCCCTTTGTCATAAAAGTTTCTATCTATTTCCTTTTGTATTGTCTTCGTCATGCCTAGACACATCTTACATATAATTTTCACCTCTTGGAAGCTTCTCAAAATGATTTAAAATGCAAAAAGAAAGCTACAGGTGGTTTCGTAGTGTTTTCTTGGCTTCAAGCCTAGGAAATGCTACGAAATTGCTGAAAATTGTAATAATTCCATATTTTTTCCTAACTTCAAAAATATGCCTTCCAGCTATAAATATTTTTTTTCCAACATCCCATTGACCTTTCAAAATAGAAACCAACTCAAAATATTAGTCTTGAGGTGTTTCTTCCTCATTCATGATGAGTTGAGCTATGGGCTCTTCAATTACAGTCATTTTAAGACACTTCTTCTCCAACTCCTCATGGATCAATTCTAATTGCCCTTGGAGATATTTTACTTCGTATTCAACCCCTTTGCATGTTATGGACCTCATCAAACTAATTATGAATCCAATCCATCTCACCTTTCATATTTAAAATCACTTTGCAGATTTTTCCTGTTTTTTCTGAAAAATAGGTCTTAGAACAGAGCTTATATCTCTGAATCCATGATGTAATTTGAAAAACTAGAGGAGGTTTTTTTCAATAATAATTTTATGAAGAAAAAACACTCTTGGGGTTTTTAAAACCATCTCTAGCTGTCCAAAACCTGCATTTGAAAAACATGTGTAAAATAGGAAAACTCTGTTTACTGAAAATAGGGCTCAAAGAAAATCCTTGTATCTCCCAACTGATAGCACCTGTGAGAAACGTGAGAGAGTTTATTTTTCCTTGTACTATAGTTAACAATAACCTCTCTCATTATTGATAAATTCATCTTTTTTTATCCATAATGTTCTCTTTAAACTTACTACTCACACAGTTCAAAAACACAGCAATTTCCTTGTTAGTTCCAGCAGAAATTCAAACAACTTGAACTGATGTATGATTCAGCAAAAATAGGGTCCTCTATGAGTATATTAAGGTACGTGAGCTTCTATCTTATCCACATAGCCTCATTTTTTTAGTTTCTTGTACATGACCATCTCCTTTTATAACTGAGCTGCCCTCTTAAAAAGGTGACACTTGTAAAGCCAAATTGGACAACAAGCTGCTTGATGTGATGAAGTAGCTCTCAAAAAGTGACATTGAGATGTTTCACATGCAACAATGAATGTTGAGTGACAAATAGCAGCTAAGGATATTGTTTTTTGTTTTAAATGACAACTGCTAAAATCGTGACACACACATGCTAAAATGGTAATGATGAACTGATACATGGTTATGTACCTTTGAATTAACCATAAAAGACTTGAATAACCTCCACCCTATCTCCTCTAATCATGAACTAACACCTAGTAGCTATTTTGACAAAAAAGACAGGAATCCTTACTTTCATAGCATTCTTAGTGTAATTCTAGGCATTTTCACTACGAAAGTATTAGCATTTTCGTAGCGAAAAGTGCATTTTCTCTGTGTATTTCACTACGAAAGTGTGGATTCTTGGCTAAAATGACTTTTCCGACGTTATAAACTTGGGAAATTAAAAACAAGGATTGATGTGACATGGAAGGATTTGAATGAGGGTGAGTTTAAACCTTAAAATAGGCTAAATAAGAAAAATTAAAAATTTTCCTTAACCAAGTAATGAAAAATGAATTCTATGATCCTACCTTTCACACATGAACCTCTAAGACTTTGTCAAATGATGTTTCAAAAATTATGAGTGATAACACATGCAAAGAGTCTCCAACCCAAACTACGTTGTCCCTCATTGAATGCCACTCCTCCATAACAACGTTGTTGATTTGGTAAAATTTGACCCAGTCTTCATGCTCCAACCCCTTTTCACACCTAAGGGTCTTCAATCCATCCTTTTAGATGACCTCCATTCACACTAGGAGTGTATTTATTCCTACTAAGGAGATTTATGGGTCTCCATACCCTCTTATTCCTCCAAATTATAAGCAAAACAAAATTTTAATATTCCAATTAATTTAGGAATATTACATATTTCTTTTGTAGTAGTGCAATCCATGACCTTGACTATTATTTTATTCAGGTAGGAAAATGAGTAGAGCATTCATAGCCTTGGAAATTCATTTAAAATTCAATATTTTGATCTATAGTAATCATCGTTTAAGGCTTTTAATATTCTTCTTACATTATGTCCCATACATCTGCACCAAGGTATTCAATATAGTTTTTCATCCTTACCTTCCAAAAAACATTGTTTGTTCCATTGAACATAGTTGCCATGTTGGTGTATCCTCCTTCCTAGTTTTACATTATCCCTAATCTTTCTTCCTTTTTTAAATTGATATGGAAGTAATTGTTTCTCTTGTCCCAATTATTAAAAACAAGGATAATATTGAGAACATGGATGAATCAATGTTGTGATAATTTAACTTTATTTCACAAAGTAAAGAATAATTAAACACCAACAATTTCTTTAACACAAATTCATGTAGGCATCATTATTAACCAACAAAATAATCACATATGTAACACATCAGGACTTCAATATTTTCTCAATTTCTTTCACAAAGGAAATATTCAACCTGTTTTTACATTAGTTTGTAGGCTTCAACCTACTTGAGAACCTCAACCCTCAAACCACTAGTTTTTCAGGCTTCAACATGAAGGAAGCTACTACTCCTTAGTTTATAAAATACTACTGAAAGTAGCTATAACCCCTTATTTTATCAGCTACCCCTAAAAGGAGCTACAACCTCTGACTTGCAAGATACAACTTGCTATACCTTCTTGGTTAATATTTCATTCATTTTCAAACTCAAACCATGAAAGCCTCTTTTTTACAAATAGCATTTCTTTTTTTCTCAATTGCACAAGCCAATCAAAAATGAAATATCTACTAAAAAATGACCATAAAATTTGTTCAACGATATTCTTCTCTAATCTCCTGATCAGCCATAATCTTGTTGATTTCATTTTTTCTTATAAAGAATATAAATTGATATTTTTAGATTTAGAAATTTACGTAAGTTCATCTCTTGTCTCGATTTATGCAGGCTAATTATGTGTGCAAATCATCTTCAATTCCTACATGTTAATCTTAAATAAACCTATATGTTCCTCAACTTGATTTCTCTAATTTTGTAAGTTATAATATTTAGCTAGGAGTTTAGTAGAAATTCCAAACTTAGCTAACTGCTAGATATGGAAACAATGCTAAATTATCTACCAATTACAAAGTTTTCCACCAAATTCACCAAGTGCCACTAATTTTTGGATAAACTCTTCGCTATATTTGGAAAGCTACCAAATATTCAAACTCCACCAAAAATTGTGCTAATTTCTTCATTTAATGTCAAGCTACCCAAGTTTCTTTATTTTGGTCCCTTCATCCATATAACATAGAGTTGATACCACAACCTTATTCCCTAGAATTATCAACTAGCTAAATTTCTGAATGACATGTTGCTTGCATTACTAGTGCCATGTGGCCTCTTAGTATTGGTCCATATGTCAGCCAAAAATGGCCCACGTGGCCACCTAAAAAGACCAAAAGCACATGACATGTGCCCTTGATCCATACTTCCAAGTCATTTTCCACGTGATGACATGTCATGTTGCTACTTTCCCTTTTATTTTTATGCCATGTCATTGTTTGTACCATGTCATTGTGCCAAGTCATTGCTGAATACCCCATCAGGTGTTGGAAGCCAATTAAACCCTAAAATGTTTTTTAATCAATGTTATTTTTTCTGTTAGATTTGATCATCCTCTATTGTTGGATTCCATGGGGTTTCAGACAGTGTGTTAACCCTCACAAAATAATCCACCCAATGGCCATTGATATGTTATCACTTGTATGATACACCCATCAAATAGACCACCATTTAACCATCGGCCTCCGCCAACCTTGGCAGAATTCTAGAACATTACCAAGTATGAGTGCACTACATTCACCACCAATTTTGACCCTACAAATTTGAGTTTTAACCTACAACAATGATTTCCCATATCTTTCCTCTAGGGACTATTTTTCTGACTTTGATATACCTTTGGAAAGCTCCCTTCAAGGGCTATCAATCTGAGTAGTTTACAATCTGATTTGACATGATCTATTGATCCAAAATATAGTGTGAAGATGTTGTTTCATAATTACCTAATTAACCATTTCATCAATCTACCTTTAGCCTACATAATAATATAATAATAGAAATGCAGTCACTCAATATCTAGGGCTTAATAATGGGTTTTAGGGTTAACATGGGGCTTATCTGGGATTGAACAACATAATGAATTAATTTGGTTTGGATAGATGATATGGTTTATGATAATTTAGATTATACTAATATATTATAATTTGGTTTGATTTCAGATTTTGAAAATAGGGTGCACTTTAGAATGAGTGATACTAATTTCCAATATCTAACATTCATAACTTTTATGCACTCCCGTTATGCAATATACTTGCACATTTCGAACCAAGTGATGACAAGTTGCAAAGTTATAGATACTCAAACCTGAGTACATTCTCTTGAGAAAAAAGAAAATACAATTATTTAATAGTGATTATTATATAGATATGGCTTCGATGTAACATACACCTCCCCTCACATTTTCCCAAGTAACTAGCCAACTAGGGTAAACATGAGATGAGGAGTAGTTAGAACTAGAATCAACCTCCTTGGTGGCTTTAAGGAAGTGGAATCGACAAAAACCCATAACATATACCTCTTGTACCTACTACAATGCCCCCAGAGGCTATCCCAATCATCCATATGACTTGTCCTTGGGTCCCATGAAGTTTTAGTGGAGAAACCCCCTAGAATCTCCCTTGATATCAGCAAGGGTGTGTCTGGGAGGCTTTGGATGCTCCCACAGCATGGGTATGCATGCGTTGAGGGAATTTTTCCCTAAAAAATGTGCCTACGTCTAGGGGATTTTTTCCACTTTTTAAGCCCAGAATCCTTGCCACTGGCCAAAAATTCATGTAGCCTCCAAAATCCATCAAACACATGATCATAAGGCTAATGAACCAAAAAATGACTCCAAGGCTAGGCCTGACCATCCCCAACCAGGACTAACATTATGTAAAACACATGGAATTAATGCAATTTATAGGTCTAGGTTACAAGAAAGAGCATGAATGACTGAAAAATATTATGAGACATGACAAGAAGAATCAGTACCCTCTTCCTTGAACTGTTATGACATCAATTAGGTCTTACATCCATTATCTTAACAATTACAAAAAAATACATGAAATAACTGACTTGAACCAGTCATATAACCATTCTTATAGCCAACATAAAACCATGTAAATAAAAATGAGATAACAACCATTAAAGTCGCACCTAAATGAGTACAAAAGAAAGAGAACGTTAGCTTTTATTAAACATAGAAAAGAGCCAATCAATTTCAGGACTTCCACATACCACCCGACCATAGACATGGATGATCCAAATCTCTCTTCATCCAGTCACCCATGTGCCATATTTCAAGCATGAATGTGGGATCTCATGGATAAACCAATAAAAAAAAACCAATGGAATCGAGAGCTTAAACAACTTCCACCCTCACCAGATCGTGATCACACCTAACTAGTGTCGATATCATAAAACTAAACCAAGCTTGGAATGACTCAAGAGTCCATCAATATCCTTGAGGAATTTTATGTCTCCTTGTCTCTCAGGCTTTATCGCGATTCCCACCGGATCACTAGGCCCTAAACCGAGACACAACCCTCAGGATTTACCATTTATCCCACCAAAACTGGTCAAGGGATTCCTAGGCCTTTGGGAATTTCATGAGACCACCTCTGCCTCTGATTCCGAAATCCATCTGGAAATTCCAATGCTCAAAACCAAGATCAATCCCATCACACGATGGCTATCCTTAATAAGGAAAAGAAAGGCCAAAAACCACTGTCAAAACCCAGCAAAACCAAGCCACCGAAAGTAATAGAACCAAATACCAACATGCATAAGCCATGCATGTCCAAACCAACTAGGAAATCACACATGCAATATGTTACCTGTAAGTATTCCTACTAAAGCTTCTTTATCATGCTCTTCCTTTCTTGGTCTTTTCTTTCCTTTCCTTCCCTTTTCCTTCCTTTGCTTGCTTTCCTCTCTCTTGGTTCAATTCTAGAATTCTCGAAGAAAAATTCCAAGTGTCCAAAGGTGAGAGAGAGAGAGAATAATGATAAAGCTACAAAACTAATCTAACAGAAGGTACCAATTGTTCCTTATAATCCTTTTTATCAATGAGGCCTTTATTTTCTTCATTTTCCATTATTTTCCTTCAATTTCCTCCTCACATGCAACCTGTGACCTTTTACCTTCCTTTTCTCCTAATTTCCTTTATTTTCATAAATTAAGGTGCCTAAAATAATTTTTTCCTCTTTAATACCTTAGTCATTTCATTTTCCAATTTCCCTTTAGCCATAAACACATCCAGTGATTCCCACTAGGATATATTTTTCCAACATTCAACTTGGAATAAGTGTCCCTTAACCATGGTCTTATTTTTTTCCTTTATTAACTTTTATTACATGAGCTTTTAACTCGAGTTTGTTCTAGAACCCTCTCCCTTGGGGAACATATTCCTCTGTGTTAAACTACAACTACACCTCAACAAAACTATTGAGAAGAAAACATACTTCCCATGGAGCTTTATAACTTAGTTTGTTGTCGTATTTACAATGAATGACCTACTCAAAGCAAAACACCATGATAACATCACCATATAACAACCATACCACTTATTGGAGAATTATAACTTAGCTCATGGAGGTATTTACATCCATATGCATATGTACATATACCAAAACATATACCAAACATCATACGAAAACTTCTTTGCCTCAACCGGAAAACAATGAAGGATACATAGCATGGATCTGATCTGCCATCTCCCATGTAACTTCATCAGGCCCAAAGTGCTTCCACTTCACTTTAAATTTCTTGATGGATCTATTCCTAAGCATGAGATGCTTCCACTACAATATGCACTAGTTTTTTGTATGGAATTATCCTTCTTGCTCCACCTACAATACAAACCAATCAATAACATGATCAAAATCCTTTAAATACCTTTTAATTAATGAAACGTGAAAAACATCATGGACTTTCATTGTTGGAGGCAGTTCAAGTCGATATGATACTTGTCCAATACTCCCAAGGATATCAAAAGGTCCGAAATACCATGGTGAAAATTTTTCACATGATCCAATACTTAAGGAGCTCTTCTTGGGTTTGATGTGGAAATACAGATGCCCCACAACCTTAAACTCCTTAAATTCGTTGTGTTGGTCTACATAACTCTTCTTTTTGTCTTCTTCTTCCTTTATATTTTTCTTTATAACCTTCATTACATGTTCCATATCTTCCAACTGCCCGGTTCAATTAGCACTTGGTCACTCAAACCAATGGGAGTATTACAACTCCAGTCATACAATGCCTCGAAGGGACTCTTTGTTAATGACTCATGATACCCATTGTTGTATGCAAACTCAACCAATGGTAGATATTCTTCCCACTTCCATTACTGATGCATCACATACATCCTCAACATGTCCTCCAATATCCTGTTCACCTTCTCAGTCTTTCCATATTTCTGTGGATGATAAGTTTTACTGAAGGAAAAATATATACCTGAACCTGCAAACAAATCCTTCAAAAACATGGACATCAAATTTGCATCCCTGTCTGGCACGATATTCTTTGGAACGACATGTAATATGACCACATCTCTAATGAACACTTGTGCTACATCACTAGTTGAATACGTAGTGTTGAGCCCTAAAGATGTCCTTTCCGTTCACCAAATTTCACTTCATTCCATTTGTCCTTTATTAGCTATAGGCTTAAAATATCAATAGGAATGATTAAAATCACTTTAAGAATGCATGCAATGACTGACTTATTATACTTTTGTGGTTTTGTTGTCATAGTAATTTTTTATCAGACTTAGCTACAGAATGCATCCATTCTGTAGCTAGTCACATATTCCACAGCCATCTTTATGTTCACACAGGTTACAGGTGTCACTTGAGGTAAAAACACATATGGTTAAATTCTAGAACTCTCCTACATCATTCCTTTTCCTCTACGAAGGTTGAGAAAAAATCTGCAAGTGGTTATGCACATGGAGAAAACCAAAACTAAGAAGTAGACTTCTACAAGGATAAGGACTCTATAGGTGTCTTCAGCAAAATACGAGTCCTCAACAGGAGTTCTAGTTCGATTTTTATTGTAAAAGACACCTATGCCTATTTCTACTCAATGACAATTATGTATTTGCTTATAAAAATAACTCGGTGAACTGAGAAACAGTTAGTTGATGTTTTGTTGTTACTTCTCAAAGACTGTGATACTCTGTTTCTGAGTGTTTTTCCTTTAATTAAAGAATTAAAACTTTGATGCATGATCTAAAGAAACTTTGAGGAGTTAAGGATTCATGTGCCAATCTGATGGTAGAGGGCCCCTACTATCTGAAAGGCTTTGTGCATATTTTCTAGATAAGTGACTTTTAGCTCTGTTTTGTTCTTAACTTAGGCAGTTTTCTGAGTTTATTCTCTTGCATCATACTTATGTCATTTAATTACATCGAATATTACAGTCAATCTTGTTCTCATGAGCTGTTCCAATATATCACTAATGCGTGAATGAGATATAGATGTAGTACTCTTGAGTTAATTGCGTTTTAGTTCATTTCTTTTCATTGCATTTTAGTTCTATTAGCTAATTGCATTTCAATCTTGTTAATTAGACTTAAAAGACTCTCATTATTTTATAAGCTACTCTTTCTCTTAACTTCTTCTAACACATCATTATCATATGAACAAGAATTAGTTATATCATTTTGAGTTCTTGACTGTTCTGCAATTTCTCATAATTTTACAAACAACCTTTTTCCAAAGCTATTCCAAGAAATCTCTAACCCTTGAATGAGGCTTAATAGTAACATTTTGAGTTGCAGAATGAGTTAATTCTAGTGTCATAAGTTATTTTAGCATAGGGTTCCTTACTATGTTGCAGATAATCTTTTCTCAAAATGTTCCAACAAATTTCTAACAATGGATAAGATTTTCTCTGTGATATTTTAAGTGGTTGTTTACTAAAGAGAACCTCATTACATCAAACTTATCCTTTTCTCAAATTTTTCCAACATACCTCTAATGAAATGAATTGGACTGAGTTTAATGTTATGAGTTAATTTTCTTGTCAGCTTTACAATCTGTGGATTAGCATTTTCTGTTCTTAGGTGCCATTCATAGTTTAGATTAGATTTTGTTTTCTTTTAGTGTGATCAGTAACTTCTCTTTGCCAACAATTTAGTTCTTTTCCCCTTAGCATAAAAACACAAAACAAAACACACTAGAAAAACACTAAACACAACGAAGTAGGAAGAAAATACCTAGGCACATATAGTGTACTTCACTTCAACAGTTTACTAGCCCTGTTTGACAATTTATGACATCAATTTAGGAACACTAAGTTGGGCAGACACGTAGTATTCACTGGAATGAGTTATGCTACCTTAGTCAATGTTTTGACCAAAACCATGATGGAATCATGATTTCTCACTCTCTTTGGAAAGCCAACGATAAATTCCATGGAAATTACCTCCCATTTCCATTTTGGAATTTCAATTGGCTGTAGAAATCCACCTATATGCCTACACTCTACCTTCACCTAATGAGATTCCAAACATATAGCCATCAACTCTGCTACTTCCTTCCTCAGAATTTTCCAATAATATAACTTATTTTCCATCGTTAATGTATTTTTATATCATGGGTGACCCGAATATGGTTTTTCATGAGACTCTGTCAATATCACCTTCTTGTGCTCATGATTATCTAGTACATATATCCTATCCCTAAACCTGACCAATCCATCTGTCATGAGATGATAGTCCACATCCTATATACCTACACATATACCTATACCTCTACTTGTACCTTTATTCTATTGCAATCTATGCTTAAGCTCCATATACCTAACATCCTAATGACCATATAAGATATCATAGCTGAAATATCATTTACCTATATCCTCTTGCTAAGAGAATATGTGACCTTGTTCGACTCTTTACCTTTGATGTATTTGATCCCAAAATAAAACTCATTGATTGTGGCCAACTATCTAGCTTGCCTAGAATTCATATTCGGCTGGTCAAACAAGTATCTCAACCCACTATGATCACTCATTAGTACAAACATCCTACTAAGATGACATTGCTTCCACATATTCAATGCATGGATGATCGTTTCTACCTCAAGATCATGTGTTGGATAGTTCTTCTCATGTTCCTTTAGTTTCCTTGACTCATAGCATAACACATTCCCTTCCTGCATAAGTACTACACCAAGTCCTCTCTTGTAAGCACATGTACATACTAAAAACTCTTTGTCTGGATCTGTGATCTTTAACACTAGAGCATGTGTCAACAACTTCTTAAGCTACTCAAAATTTTCCTCACATTCCTCTGTCCATTGGAACTTCCTACCTTTCCTTTGCAACAATGTAATAGGATAAGGAATTTGTGAGAAGTTCCTAATGAACCTCCTGCAATAACCTCCCAATCCCATAAATGATCTCACCTCATCTACATTTCTAGGAGTTTCCCATTCCATGATATCTCTTACCTTTTCTAGATCCATTGCTATTCCCTCCTTGTGTATAACATGTCCCAAGTAATGTACCTCAGTCTGAAAGAAACTACACTTGCTGAGCTTAGCTAACAACTGATTCTCTCTCAACAATCTCAACACTACTGCCAAATGATCGACATGCTCTTCCTCATTTTTATAATATATCAATAACAAACTTGTCTAGATAAGGATACAATACACTATTCATAAAACACATAACTGTAGCTAGAGAATTAGTCAAATTGAACGGAACTATAACAAACTCATAATGCCAATAACTGGTCCAAAAATTTGTCTTGTAAATTTCCTATTCTTTGATGCGTACCTGATGGTATCCTCATATCAAGTCAATCTTAGAGAAAAAAATTTCTCCCTTCAACTGATCAAACAAGTCATAAATCCTTGAAAACAGATAACTTTTCTTGGTGTTCATTTTTTTCAACTACCTATAGTCAATTCTCAATCTAAGGGTTCCATCCTTCTTCTTTATAAACAATACTGATGAACCCCATGACGATACACTTGGCCTGATGTATCCCTTGTCAAGAATATCTTTCAACTGCAAACTTAACTCTACCAACTAAGTTGTGCTCATCATGTAAGGTGATTTTGATGTTGGAGTTGCCCCCAGTATCAACTCAATAGAAAATTATACTTCCCTATGAGGTTGCAACTCTTAAATATCTACAGGAAATGCATCCTGAAACTATTGTAGAACTGGGTGCATGCTCAGAATATCTGCATCCTGAATTTCCTTACCTTTTTCACTAGAGATATGTATTGCAAATAACACACACCCTTTCTTATGACTACGCTTGGCCTACATAGCAGTCACCATCCTAACTGATGTGGATTTATTATTTCCCTATAAGACTCTTGGTTCCCCATTGTCATCCAAGAATTCAATGCATTTGTTATAACAATCCATCTTATTCCCGTGACGGTATATCCTGTCCATACCAAATATCATACTATATTATCTCAATGGAAATATGTTCAAGTTCATTATTGTATACATTCCATTCAACACAAATGCACAAGCTCTTACCCAATGATGAACTCTTTTCTTTTTACCTATAGCCAACTGCACTAGCCAAGATTCTACATGCACTTATTTATTCAAACCACACTTATCCACCAAGTCGGGACTAACATAAATATAATTAGATCCAGTATCAATCAAAATAGAAACAACTTGATCATAAAGCTTACCATCCATCTCCATTATAGATACCTGATGGTCTTCCTGCCTATTGTCCATAGCTATATAAATTAGGAATTCTATGTCCAACATCCCCAATTGTATGCGCCTCTTGTGCACTATATATTTTGGTTCTACCACCCTAATAATGTAGAAAATCCCTCTTATGATGATCCTTGCCACATATCCAACACTGCAACAATGCTCTACCATCACCTCTAGCCTGCTACTCTCCAGACCCCTCTCAGTTGTATTAAACTTCTTGTAAGGAACCACATTTTCTTTCTCACCTGCATTTTGCGGTCTTCCCCTCTTTGTTTTCTATCTTCCTTTAGCTTTCTCATTTCATTTCAAATCACTCTTAGGATCAAATTTTCATTTTGATTGCTCATAACATGATTCAACTTTTAAATGGCCTCCTCCAATGATCTAGGTTCATCAAACTCAATACGGTCTTTGTAGGCTACTGGTATCCTATTGATGAATCTCTGAACCTTGGTCTTCTCCTCCTTGAGGTAAGGTACATATCTCAAAAAATCCAAGAACCTTCTAGTGTACTCATCATCTGTCATGGGACCCATATGAAACTCATAAAATGCCTTACCTCTAGCATCATAGTACCTTTCCGACAGATAATTCTTCTATAATATCCTCTTGAACTCACTCTAAGTCATTTCCCCCTCATAAATACCCCTAAAATACTTCACATATTATCACCAAATATCTTCTTTACCTTTGAGGCTGAATTTAGCTATTATGGCTTTCATGTTTTCTAAGTAATCCTACAACCTGAAGAACTTCCTCATACCAAGAAACCATGCTTTTGCATATTGTGATTTATTCATCTCTCCATCAAATGTATGTGAAATTTCTTTCTTAAACTCATCCAAAAATTATCCCTTGTCACTCCTCCTATAAGGATGATGATAATGATGATCATAGTGCATGTCACAACCAAA
The DNA here is from genome assembly GCA_034641835.2 of Pinus albicaulis. Lineage (NCBI taxonomy): Eukaryota > Viridiplantae > Streptophyta > Pinopsida > Pinales > Pinaceae > Pinus > Pinus albicaulis. The sequence continues at coordinate 425,945,590 of CM076582.1, forward strand.
CCTAGAATAGTACCTGTGTCTGTCACCTCTCATACCTGGAGTGTCTAAGAATCTACCATCTTTAATTGTGTCATCTATATCTGACCTATGACCACCAGGACACCTATTTCCATATGACCCATTAGTCCCATCCTCCTATCCATAGCTTATCCAGATTGGTCCTTATTGCTACAAATATGAAAAACTCTGAAGGATTGCCACATTTACTTCTGCTTGTTTTTCCTATGCCTGTATGATTATGTCATTATATTATTTACAACTCCTTATTTATTCCTTAAAACTTATCATTTTGTCTACTAAGTCAGAAGAGTGTCCAACACCATTTTCCTCATCTAATTCATAAGGATAATATTTGTATTCTACCATCTTGCTAGTCATCATTAATTTCTTCCTACAAAGCTTCTCATGTTAGCTTAAACCAAATCACAATAAACCAACATATCTTAGAATAATTAGGGGAGGATATCTCATCTACAAGATCAAACAATCATTTTAATACATGTATAGACATAATCATGACAACTTATAGAATTATAATGCATAGTTGTATCAACACATAAACATCACTCTAACTAGAGCTCAGTCATCAATGCATGACCATATCAACTACACACCATGACCTCATGCATGAAAAAACTAAACCATACCATTTCACACTTGAAAACATGTAAGAACCTGACATGTATAACCAATCATATGCTCATGACAACACAATCCAGAACAACACCATCATTCCTCCCATGGTGACAACACTTCCACCATGACCAACACCATGAAGATCCAACAAGTATATATAACACAAGTATAAGAAACATATATGCAACCAATGGAAATTCATGACAGAAATGATATTGACAACATAATATGTTTCCCAAAGAGAGAGAAAACATGCTCTGATACCACCTCTAACATACACCTCCCCTCACATCTACCCAAGTAACCATCCAACCAAGGTAAACATGAGATGAGGAGCACATAGAACCAGACTCAACCTCCTTGGTGACTTTAAGGAAGTGGACTAGATGGAAACCCATAACACAAACCTCTTGTACCTACTACAGTGCCCCTAGAAGCTATCCAAGTCATCCACCTAACTTTTCCCTGGGTCCCACTAAGTTTTAGTGGAGAAATCCCATGGATGCTCCCTTGATATAGGCAAGGGTGTGTCTGGGAGGCTCTAGATGCTCCCACAACATGGGTATGAGTGCGTCCAAGTACTTTTTCCAATAGACCAGTGCCAACATCTGTGGGATTTGTGCTATTTTTTAATCCTGGAATCTCAGTCACTGCCTAGAGCTTCATTTAGCTTCAAGAATCCATCAAACACATGATGAAAAGGATAATGAACTAAAAAATGACTCCATGACTAGGCCTAACCATCCCCAACTAGCACTAAAATTCTGTCAAACACTTGGCATCAATTCAATCTACAGTTCTAAGATACACTACAAGAAAAAAGAACATTGGTGAGGGGTGAAAATGGTCACCTTAAGCTCATTGGTGAGGGTCAAAAGAGCCTTCGTCACCAAAAACTGAACGTCACCAAAGGTGGCGTCGCCGAAAGTATAGGTGTTGTGGTGACATTCAAGGTCCGTCACCAATAATGATTTATAGTGACGAATAGTAACCGTCACCATTTCATATGAGCAATGGTGACGGACAATAGCAACCATCACCAAAAAACTGAACGTCACCAAAGGTGGCGTCGCCAAAAGTATAGGTGTTGTGGTGACATTCAAGGTCCGTCACCAATAATGATTTATAGTGATGGATAGTGACCGTCACCATTTCATATGAGCAATGGTGATGGACAATAGCCCCCGTTACCAAAAAAATGAACGTCACCAAAGGTGGCATCGCCAAAAGTATGTGTTGTGGTGACATTCAAGGTTTGTCACGAATATTGATTATAATGATGGATAGTGACCATCACCATTTAATATGAACAACAACGATTTTTTGTGATGGACCTTTCATGGCTGTCACTATTGGTGCATATATATATGGCGACGTTCATTGACCGTCACCATAAAATCATTGGTGACATCAAGGTCCGTCACGAATAATGACTATAATGACAAACAGTGGCCCTCACCATTTCATATCAACAAAAACGATTTATGGTGACGGACCTTTAATGGTCGTCATTATTGATGCGTATATATGGTGGTGTTCGTTGACCGTCACCATTTCATATTTTGGTGAGGGTCGAAAAATGTCACCATAAGCTCATTGGTGATGGTAAAAACAGCATCCGTCACCAAAAACTAATCTTCGTCATTCCCTATATACGAATATCAGGGCACGATGGAATCAAACCACCAACCTCCTGCTTGTAAAGTAGGTGCTCTTCCATTGAGCTAGCACCCTTTAAATAATTATACTTTAAACTAGAAATTGCCCCTAAAGGTGCAAAGATACACCAAAGGAATAAGAACCAAGAAAACTGAAAGAATTCAGTGTCCTTGCTCCTATTTTTATTCTACGACACTCTACAAAGTATGATCTTGATCTATGACGTATTTGTGCTGAGTGGTTCTAATTTAATAGTAAATGTTAGATTCAGATAAAATAAATGAATAACTGAGAGGCCTTACGGGCTAATTTTTAATCCTTACACCAAAATTTCTTAATATTCAAGTCTATGGAACAACCCATTCAAAGTTCAAACTGAAGTAGATTTTAAATGGAAAGCATAAAACCAGCTAAGTAGTTTACAAGTTAACATTTTGTATATAACTTCTATTTAATTTATATGACAAGTTATGCCATAACCTTGAAACTAGTTTCTTAGCTAAAATACTTTCTTAAGCCAACAATGACAAAGAAAGATAGTCATGGCAAGCAAAATTCTCTTGTTTTTTCTAATGAGGGTGCATGTAACTTGATAAAGGTTGTATGAGAGTATCAAACCATAAACAGTTTCACTAAAACATGAAATGACAAAGTCTTGTTAAGCAACAAAATTTTATTTGAATATATGAAAAGCATCAAGCTAAATGATATAATTAAACTAAAAGTAACTGTAAAAAAATGAAATTGCCATCATATACCATTTGGTTTGGTCAGTTCTTCGGAAAGAGAAAGTGCAATTGCATGATCCAGATCCTCATCTTGATTATGTAATGGACCATCCTGAACAAAAATGTCCACATACAATAATCAATGTTATTGTATTGGTAAGACTTTTGATATAATCTATCAAAGCATGTACTATGTAGGAGAATAACTGGTAGTTGAATTACTTCTCTACTCGCATGTACTACCTTTGGTAGTTGAATTACTTGGAAATAAAAATCCTTATTAGAACATAATGCAAAGAAAAGCAGAAGCCTTTGAATATGGATGGCCATATTTATTTTATAGATTTATAATTGAATACTAAAGGACTAGGAATGCTGCAACGAAATAGATGGATGGAGTTTAATAAAAATAATTTGGATAATTTAGGTTGCACATATCTTTAAATGGAACCACTTTTTACTTTTGGATTCCCAGTGTTTAATATGCAAATAAAATTTTTGATTCAACCAAAGAGCACAATATTTTTAAGTCTTAGTTGCCTAAAACAGGGTAAGGACAAAATTTGGAAACGGGGATGAGTTTTGAAATGGCCACTTTCAAAATCTTTGGAAACAGAGCAACGAGCACTTCCACACACAGGTCCAAAAGTCATGACTTAGGAGCATGAGTACACCTAATTCAGGGATGATTAAATATGAAACGATTTGGGCTGCAATTATACTCAATTAAACATAAAGCAATGATTAAAATCTATATAAATGACTTAGAAGTCAAACATGACAAATTTGGAATATGGTAGAATGTTGGCATAAAAACTTTGTTCATTATACATTCTCTTTCATTCAGTTTTGATGCTTTACTTCCAAACTAGGTGTTTTCTTTGTTGGAGATAGCAATCCATACATCTAGGTCGAACCATTAATGATGGCCACAATGAAGGGGCATGTAGCTCAGTAGTATAGAAGCACACTGGCCAAGGGAAAATCTGGGGTAAATCTTAGTATGTATAATTTTCAAGACGGGGATAGAGCTAGTTTTTCTTGAGGTTAGCGAGGGGACCTTAGCCAAAGTGTGGCCTTATGAGGGTGTTGGAAATAGGAATACACACATCTATGTTGAACCCTTAAGGGCGTCCCTCATGAAGGGGCAAGTGGCTCAGTGTTAGAGCAATCCAACCAGCCAAGGAATTAAAAGTTTCGGAAATGTTTCAAGTAACAGACATTGTTAATTAGCCTATTGTGCTAGACCAAACACTGGATGACCTACATTGGAAAGTGTTTGCATGGGGAAGGTGGCTTAGTGTTTGAGTAATCCAACCAACCAAGGACTTAAAAGTTTCAGAAATGTTTCAAGTAACAGACAATTGTTAATTAGCCTATTGTGCTAGGCCAAACGGTGGACGACTTGCATTGGAAAGTGTTTGCTGACCAATATTGAGGCCCCGCCTAGGTTTGAAACTCAATTAACCCACCTCATGAAAGGGCAAGAAGCTTAGTGTTAGAGCAATCCAATCAGCCAGGGACTTTAATGTTTTAGAAATGTTTCAAGTAATAGAGAATAGTTAATTATACAGTGATATGTGGTTTAACGGTAAGTTTCACTGGGTGAAACTAACGAAACCGAGGTTCAAATCCCATTGAGTATATGGCCTCACTCGGTGAAACTAACAAGACCACGGTTCAAATCCCATTGATTATATGGCCTGCTATGATCTCACCTCAAGGAGTAGACTCCCCATTTCCTAGAGTCTCTACTCTTGCTAAATCATAAGATCTGGTATATCTAGCTTACAGGTTGTTGGATATACTCTTGGTATTATAAGGATCTTGCTAAATCATAAGATATAGCATATCTGGCTTATATCTGGCTTAGAGGTTGTTGGATATACTCTTGGTGTTATAAGGCAGCCACAAAGGTTGATCCTGGACCTCCCCCAGATTAGTCCAAGGAAGAAAGGTTTTGCTGAGCAATATTGAGGCCCCACCTAGGTTTGAAACTCAGTTAACACACCTAGCGTGTATGTGGGCAGTTGCATAGTGCATTAGGTTCAGGAGTATAGGGTCAGTCCCTCAAACATGACCTTGTGCCTCCTCAGAGACAGGCAGTAAGTTTAGGAATCCTCCTAATACCCAAAAAATAAAAAATAAAGGAAAAAGAAAGAAATTATGCTAATACTGAAAAAAAAGGAAAAAGAAAGAAATTCTCCTAATACTGAAAAAAAAAAAGGAAAAGGAAAGAAATAGAAAGAAAAATGACAGTAGTTAATTATCGATTCTCGTGATAAAAAAAAGAAATGAAAAGAAAACAGACAATAGTTAATTAGTAGTTTCCAACTTTTCACTAGCATGTCCTAACATTTTTTGATGTATATGCAGAAAGCCTTTGACTTCAGGATGACTCAGGGCTTGCTTTGTCAAAGTTTACTTTCATGCAAAAAATTGTTCTGATGTCAACCGACATGGATAAAAAATGATCATAAAGAGATAAAATCTGATAAAACTTCAACAAAAAGCATGGATGAAGTTCACACTCGACAACAAGACTGACATGGGAAGAAACATCTAAAGAAAATTTTTTAAGGTTCCATATTTCCACTCCTTAATGATAGGTTTAATAAAATGATCAGTTCTTAATGAAGGTGCTACCTCCCTGTTAAGTTATAATATTCTGTTCCCACATTTTAAGAGTAAAAGATAGCATCTCAAGGCACTAGGGCTGTTATAAGTGAAATTGTAAGTAGATAGATTGTGACGTTCGAAATTTGTAAGTGACTCGTGTGGACTTCTTAAGCCATGGATGGTTATTAAGCATGGAGTTAAGCTTGAACCCTGGGGTTTTCCAGTTCATAATTAAGATAAAATCTATTCAATGGTCAGAAATTGAAAATTCAGAAGTTGTGTGAAGAGAAACACAGAAGAAGCACTTGGAAAATAGTCTTGGAGAAGAAAGTGTACCCGCAACAGAATGAGCATCGACTCATGCTCAATTTCCAAAGGCAAAAATTATAACCAGTATGTATGGTAGAAGCTGCGAGAACCTGATAAGACTGACCATCCTGGGCAGAAAATGGTTTAGGAGACACCTTGGAGAAGCCAATTGAAGAACCAGTAAAAGAATAGGACGTCTTTATCTTATACAGGTTTGCAATAGGATATGTATTCGCTGATCCTTTCTCTGAATCATGGCTCTTCACCTGAGAACAACTTGTGGGTATTGACCTAGAGGTAGAATGAAATCGGTGTGTCATGCTTCTGGGAATAAATATATTGAGAAGAAATGGTTTAGTATTTTCTCCCATACTCTTACTTGACCCATTTATATAGCTTCCACTTGTCTTCCTCTTGTCCTGCTTCCCTAAAATCCTCTCCTCTGCTTTATGTTTTTCTATTTTCACTTTCTCATTTGATCTCTTCTGCATGGCAGCCTTCTGCTCCACCAGATCACTCAGGGACAATTCATAAGTTGATTTAGGCATTCCTTCAAACATTTTCATGAGCTCCTGTCTGCCTTTGGCAATCTCCTCTGCCCTGGCTGACATGGGGTATGGATATGAACATGCCGTGTATTTACATATGGGATAAGAACTTGATCCAGGATTCCATAGCGGAGGAGAGGTACATGAGTGTTCATATTCTTTATGCTGAATAGCCCATGAGAACAAACCTGAAGAACCCAATTCAAAATCCATCATGGATCAACCCAATTCATCTGTGCTCAAGAATTTTTTTTCTTATAGCTTGCCGTCAAACATTTGTTCTAAATAGCTTGTATTGGGTTTGATCTACCAAATCATCCCCTCCAAATTAGTGCCAGCATTTATCATGGGTTGATGGGAAATCAATCAACTACACAAATTTAATGCCAATCCTCCCTGTCTTGCTTAGAAAGAAGAGTGGGTCCATAACACAATTGCGATCTGACTCATTGTCTCTTGCTCCATTATTTTTGCACCTTAATGTCCCTGTCAATGTTGCTGGCACTTTACCTCTATGAATTTACTCCAAATTTGACATGCTAAGCCCCTGATCATCTCTAGTCGCCCTTAGTGATTCGATCACCTGCATTGACATAAACTAGAAAGAATGCATAGAACATCAAGAAAAACCTATTCCACTGCAGAAATGAAACATCTTATAAGAAAATAAAAACTGATGAATATGACATCTAGTCCACCTTGTAACGAAACGTCTCTACACCTAGTGAAAATAAGGATGGCTTTACATATGTTTAAGGTTAACCTGCCCACTGCTCCTTCCTTTGACTAGTTTTCATGAGAATCTTCGATCTTAAGCTTATAATGGTGGGTGTGAGTGTCTTGTCCTCCTATTAAACCATCATATGTCATTCAACAACTAAATCCATGCATTTTCACCATTGTATCAGCGTATGAATTTGCATCAATGTACTGAATTAATATGACTTCAAATTTTGAAATTTTCTTGCAAGATAACATTTATCATTAAAAAAATATGATCAAACATGAAGTAATCTCATGAATCCTTCAGATTTATATTGCAATATCCATCTCAGATCGATAGATCCAGAATCTTAAATATTCTTATAACTAGCAATTGCACCAAGAGGTGCAAAGGAACACCGGAACATGGATAAGAGAAGTGGGGAGTTTGTATAAAGAAATAATCAAGAAAAATATACTAAAAATGAAATACAACCCACGTGAGGCTAATTTAAATTCAATTGTTGTGAATTTTCAAGTGAAAGAAAGTTTGTAACTGGTGTCTGGCAAGCAGGACTCACAAATATTGTTATAGAGAAAAACTTGGAAGTGCAATTGAGGTTTGAGGTTTGATGATGTTGATGAAGCACATATTCTACTTGGTGAAAGTGGCCACTGCGAGGATTATTGGGGTTCAGGCTTCTATAGGCAGGATAATACTTTTGAGCTTGAAACAACTTTGCACAATATAGCTTTCAGTTCAAATGGTGTAAATACATATAGATCAAGCAATTTGAGACCTTTAAATGTATGGTCAGAAGAAACAACTCCAGAATCTATGCAAATGCTTCTAAAATCTATTTGAAAAGAGGAAATTAATTTGATCATTGAAGGAAACTTGTTTGGACCAGAAATTGGTGAGTTGATAAGCGGCTCAAACAATTGGGCTTAGATTATTATGTGGTGTATTTTCAAAGGGCTCAAAGATTCATTACCTTATAGATGGCTATATATTTTGGGAGATGGGTTTGAAAATACAGGTAATAAGAATCAGCCAGCGTCTGAACAGTTAGGGATGAATTTGAGAAAAAACACCAAAGATCTACCAATTTTGTTGAATGCCTCTGAGAAATGTGGTTTATTGTTTGCTGTCAATTCCTCCTTAGTCATGGATTGTAGGCCTGCACAAAATAAGAATATTCTTATGATTGGTCTCTGTTCTGAAGTGAATAATTTCAAACAATATACTCATAACCTAGCACAAAATACAAATTCAGCAGAAGTAAATACGAAAAACAAGAATAGTGGAAATGATGATTTTGGATTTCAAACTGAAGGAGCATATAAGGGTGAGAATGAAGTGCTTTTGAAATTTCAGTGGGCAGAGGAGACAGAAAGGATGGGCTGAAGCAATTTTTTGGACTCTCTGGATAGAAGAAAAGAGGCAAACTTCAAGTTCAAAGCACAGAGTAATGCCCCCTGGAAGGAGAGATTTTGATTCTCTTGTTCAATCTCAGCAGGAAGTAAGCAATGCCTTTGGTCAAGGAGAATATTCATCTCCATTTATAAGGATTGAAAAAAGTTTGGACAATGCCACCCTGGATGTATCTTCTCATTCGGTGAGAATTGATTTTAAACACAAACATATTCAAGGGATGTTGGGTTCTTTATTAGATGAAAATAAGAAAGAAAATGTGGAGGAACAATTCATCGAGTCTAATGGGGATTGTGATTTCGTGGAGGAATTAAGTGGAGTCTTAGTAAAAGGTGCCAAGTGGAAGTCTTAGAGAAATTAAACATGTTCGATTGTTCCATTGGAAGATGATCTTCTGGCAGACATCGAGGAAATACCAGATTTGATATTTGATGTAAGCAAGGAAGATCAGACAGCAATGCATTCCAAGGAGCCTTCTTGGCAGGATCATTTACCTGCCAAATTGGAAGGAGTGCCACACCAAGAAGTGGATGGAATTGCACCTTTGTAGGTTCTGTTAATAATCTAGATGCAAGTGATAACGTAGAAGGTGAAATGAGTGAGTTTTGAAGAAAGAGGGATAGATCAATTGAGGAGGCATGAGAGATTAACACTGTGAATGGATCCTCTTATGAAGTGATGGATGCTTTGGGATAGAGAGAAAGCCATTGGATGTCAAGCTCTGTAGTGAAGCATCTCAAAGAGGATTCCCTCAAGAATTTTCATACGACAAATGGCAGGAGATTTAAATTCCTTTATAGATCAAAAAAGTGAATGTGCTAGAGTAACTACACATGAAGATATTGCATTTGTAAATGGTGCACGGTAAGTTGGAGTTGGTGATTGATGTAAATGATGAAAGTGATGTAGAGATGCATTCAACACAGTTTCACTGTAAGAATGCAGTAACTGAGGCAGCTTGTTCAATTTATGTTGTTTTTGGATGTGAAAAAATCCAGTGGACTTTAAAGTTGTTAGTTGGAGAAATTCACAAAGATAATTCAGGGAAGCATAACATACGGCTGTTATAGGAAAATGTTGCTTTGGTGGAAAAACAAGGAGTTTTATATTTCTTACCCTGCAAAGGCATTGTGAAAAGCAGTGTGTTGGTGGAAAAGAGAATAGTTTTGGATTTGTCACTGGAGGAAACTAGTGAGAATGATGTAAGAATGCATGTTACATATGCCCTAGATTAAGGTGCCGCAATAGTGCATTTGCAAAGATTGTCGTTGTATGCCTGTAAAGAATAAAATTTAGTGAAATATTGAGAAGTTTCTGTGGAGGAAATGGAAGAAATGCTTGTTCGATTATCGGAGAAATCTAAACCAGGGAAGAATTTTGTAGGTGCTTGTCAGGATGCTTTTTTAAATAATCAAATGCAAGGAATGTTCAGTTCATTTTTGGATGAAATTATTCAAGCTATTCTACAGAAGCATGCCATGGAGATTGCTAAATCAGACATCACAGTGGTTGGATTGCAAGAGGTTTCAAAACCTTTGGTTCACATTAATGAGAATCCTCATAAGCATGAATTCAATCAAGGGTTTAAAAGAGTCATCTCCATGGATTGCAATTGTTAGGAAATGAAGATGAACAGATAGTAGTCAATTCTCGATGGATTTTATAAAAATTTTAGACTACTCATGTGCTTACCAAATGAAAATATCTCACCAAAATTCTAGTTAACATGCACAATGAAAATAATTAGTTGTTGAAAGATTCAGGATCTATTTATAAAAATGTCATGGAAGAGGAGTTTTCACTCAGAGATGTGGAAATGTTGAATGATAATGAGTGTGTTTGGAAAAAAAAAACTCCTAAGTATGCCCAGGTAAGTGTTACAAAGTTGTCATCAACAACCTTGAGTCAGAGAGAAGAGGAGTCTTCTATGTTACCATGGACTAGTGAAAATATGGCACATATATGTAACCATAAACTAGCTTCTTATATGGAGAAAGCTGAGATAATTTACATGGGCAGTGTAACAACTCGATGTATGGCCTCTGAAGTTCAAGAACCAGAGGATATTTCAAGGCTACATTTTTTCCCTCGGGACAACTTCAGTGGGTAATCTACTATACAATAAAGACATTATTGAGCCAAGTAAAGCTAATTGTGCACAAAGAAAAGTGTTATCTGCAATACAAGCACGTGAATTAAAAGAAGATGACCATTCTTCTCCACACAAATGAAAAACATCACTTGAAAAACATTTTTCTGTTGGAAGTGCATTCTGTGTAATAACATGTACTTCTAATTACCCAGGTTATGAGGAAGTGGCAACATAGACACTGCAGGTTTTTCTTCTTGCCAACTTACAAGTTGAAAAGGCATGTGAACAAGCCACTCACTATCATAATAGTGGACCACAAATTATGAAATCACTTGGCACTGATATTTTTACTCTTGAAAATGTCCAGGATCTGAATGTTTCATTATTGATAGATTCTAAGAAGTTTGACAAATCTGTCATTGCTAATTTGAGTGAAAGTGATGCACTGAAAAAATCAGAGACTAAAACAGTTTCTACTTCAATAGAACCTTTACCTTTCCACAAGGTGAGCTATTACAAATCTTGATTATTTGATCACTAAATATCTAACACCCAAGCATAGTAGAACTCTGTTGGAACATGAATTTTAGCTCTACAATGTCTTTAGTTTCGTAATCTATCATTGCTAATTTGAGTGAATGTGATGCAGTGAAAAACTCAGAGACAAAATATTTCTAGTTCAATAGGACCTTTCCCTTTCCAAAAGGTGGGCTATTACAAGTCTTCATAATTTTATCAGTAAATAGAAAATGTGTATCATAGAACTCTGTTGGGAAATGAATTTTAGTTCTGCAATTTCTTTAGTTTCATAATCAAGTCTTTAGTTTAGTATGATTAGTTACTAAGTCAAAAAAACTAAAAAGCTAAATAGAAAGTCGAAAGCCTGTGCAGCAAAACATTGCTCCTAAAATTTGCAGATACCCTGCAACAATAAGAGGACTTTAACTCAGGCCTAGACAACCTCCGAAAACCTTTGAAGATCTCTTAAGCGTTCTATGTCGAAATTCCTCTTCTTCATCAGTCTGCTCTGCCTAGAATTGAAGCCAGTATTGAAAAAACTCTTGAATGAAGGATTTTTGGTTGTGTTAAGGAAGAAAATATATCCAGCCAGGAAGTAAATTTAAGCTCTCATTGAGGCCTATTATGAAGAAGTTTCATTCTATACATACAACACTTGAAATAATTACTTGGACACATTTCCAACCCTACTTTTTGAACAAGGAAATAATTACTCTCTTGTCATCCTTGTCGGTTCCTGACAATGCTTTTCATCATTTACAGAGGGTTTTGTTGAATCCACCAGGGATAAGCCCTACCCTATGCCGATAGTAGAAGGTGGAGCGTCAATTGGAAGTATAATTGGGCACCTAAGAGCCTCTACTATGGATGGTTTCATCACAGTGAAGAGAGCAGTTTGGGATGGTAGTGATAGGTAGAAAATTCCTGAAATGAAAAGAGAGAGATCTCACTGTAGGCTACTAAAATTTTTATGCCTAGAGGCTCTCAAACACAGACTGGAAAGGATTCAGAACGATTACATTTCGTATGAAGAGTTTTTGCAAGTTTTCATGGAGTCTGATAGATCTTCAATGGCAGAAGTGAGGGGGATTGCTAAGCTACTGGACGAATCGAGACATATCCTCATTTTAAACAACATTGTGTATCTTCATCCTAACAAGATTGCAAGAGATTTTGAGAAGGAAATGCCCAATTTTGTAGCACCGAAGAGAAATCCTTGCAGTGAGGAGCTGGAGAAATTGGAGAAAGAGAAGGTAGAGATTGATCAGAAAGCTAAGAGTCACACCATGAATGAATTACAGTTGGCATTGGGATTTTTCGGGCTTCAAACTATGGGTTTAATGAGGCTGACATTCTCGGAGCTGACATGGAATGTGATGGAGCCCGTATGCTACTTTCTAGCATCAATATTCTCAAGGGTTTGGATGCATTCTAAACCATTCTGATGAAAGCCAAGAAAATCATGAATAGATCCCCCAATCTTGCATCTTGACTATTAGATTTAGTAGAATACCTGAAGAATGCAGTTTCGAAAACCACAGATTTTTGAGACTGAAATTGCACCTGGAAGAAATTGCAATAGATCCCTTAATTCTACATCTTAACTATTGAACTTAGTAGAATTCATGAAGAACGCGGCTTCAAAAACCACAGATTGTTTGAACTGAAATTGTACCCAGAAGAAATTGCAGTAAGGCAGTTGCAAGAACAAGACCCACAACAAAAACCCTAATCACTAAGCCAGCGGGAGATAACAAAAACACATGTTTTGGGCGGTAGAAATGTTATTTTAATTGGAGGTCTAAGATTTAAAATAAAAATGAATACTCCCGCTCTCCATTTTTTCAAACATCATTTTTAATATTATGTCTTCAAATATCATTTTAACATCGTATCCATTGTTTTTCTTATGGATGTTGAGTGCACTCTGTGATTCTTTGTAATGTCAATAATTGATTTAAAATTAAGCTTCAAAAATCAATTCAATTTCATTCTAATAAATTTATTTTAAAAACATTGATGGCGAACCACACAATGAGTGGTTCAAAAGGCGTGTACCTTAAAATTTTTATGTGATTTATCCAGAAGAGTTTTTAAAGAAATTAATTAATTAATTATTAAAATAAAATTGAGATAAAATAGTAAATTTAGGAGAGGTTTTTGCAACCCACGGTTTTTCTCATGGTATTCCACCTTGCCAACAAGGGGGAATTAAACCAATCGTAGGTCCCAACTAGACTTGTTGCTCTTGTTTGGAATGGCTAATCCCAGCGGGTTTTAAGGATTATTATAAGGGTTAGTGGAATAATTAGTTAGTGGTTAAGGGATTAAGGAGTAGGGGCTTAGGGCTTAGGGATTAGAGGTTAGAGGAATAATGAGATAGTGGTTAAGGGGTTAGGGATTGGGGGCTTAGGGGTTAAGGGGTTAGGGATTGAGAGCTTAGGGGTTAGGGGATTTAGGAGCATTTATGGGTTAGGGGAATAATGAGTTAGTTGTTAAATTGGTTAGGGGTTAAGGGAATATTATGCATTTAGAGGTTAAGGGGTTAATATTATGCATTTAGAGGTTTATGGTTTAGGGGGTTAAATGGGTTAGGGGTTGGGAATTAGGGTTTAATGGGTTAGGGGTTAAGGGGTTATAGGTTTAGGGTTTAGGGGGTTAAATGGGTTAGGGGTTTAGGGGATTTAGAAGTTAAGGATTTTAGGGGTTAGAAGTTAGGGGCTAATGGGGTTAGGTTTTAGGGGGTTAGATGGATTAGGGGTCGGGAATTAGGGTTTAAGGGGTTAGGGTTAAGGGTTTAAAGGTTTAGGGTTTAAGGGGTTAGGGTTTAAGGTTTTATAGGTTTAGTGTTTAGGGGGTTAAATGGGTTAGGATTTTACTAGGGGTTTAGGGGGTTAAATGGGTTAGGGGTTAAGGGTTTACGGGTTAGGGGTTAAGGGTTTAGAGGTTTATGTTTTATGGGTTAAATGGGTTAGGGGTTTAGAGGTTTAGGGGGATAAATGGGTTAGGGGTTGGGAATTAGTGTTTAAGGGGTTAGGGGTTAAGATGATAGTTTCATTGGTCTCTGTTTGTGCACAATAGTTGCTTATTCTTTGTGTCTCAATGTAACAATTTTGTAAGTATTGTTTCTTGTTGCCATGTTCTTTATTTATTAATTTATAGTATTTGTTAGCCATTTCTTTACATTTATTGATGAAAATATCTATTGCAATCAAACCAAATGTATGTTCAATCTCCAGTTTCAAACTCAGCCATAATGTTGTCACACAATTTAAGTCCAGAGAATGGCCATCTAATGAAGTCTTAATAACTAGACTGCACCTCATGAATACTCCAGAAAATCTTAAGTTCGATTGTCCCACATTCATGAGAAATTTGGCTCTTATACTCTTGCTCCACCTGACTATGTCTAGAAATACCCTTGTTTATTGCAAAAACATCCTAATGTTGTCGACCTTATCCCTTAACAGACCAAGGAAACATATGTGACTGAGAGGAATGGAAAGCACTACAAAGTTGAAGAGAGTTCAAAAGACTAAGATGGTTTAAAGGATAAGCTTGAAGAATGTAGCAGTGTTGAAAAAGCTAAAAATTGTCCCAAACAAATAGTTGATAATGCGAAACCTTCTTCTGTACCAGTCAAGCAAGACTACATTCATGTGAGAGCAAGAAGAGGCCAGGCGACTGATAGGCATAGCCTGGAAGATAGGGTATGATTCCCTATTTTTGATGAAATATTTGATCTACATTTTGTCTATCAAATATTAACCATTTTGACTTTGCCAACAAGGCATAATTAACCCAATAGTAGGTCCCAATATGTCATGATATATATTAACTCTAGATATATATGTGAAGGAATAATAAAGACATAGATTGATAAAGGTGGCGAGACAAGGGGAGTCACAAGGGAGAGATGGAGATAAATTGAAGGAGAGGGGAGAGAAGGAATGGAGAGAGAGAGAGAGAGGGAGAGGAGTGAGAGAGGTAGAGAAGGGTAAGAGAGGGAGATAGTGACACAAAGATGGAATGGGGGAAGAAAGAAGGATAGAGGGAGGGATATAGTGAGAGGATTGGAGGGTAGAGAGAGAGAGAGAGAGAGAGAGGGGGGGGGGGGGAAGAGAGAGTGAGGTAGGAGAGAAAGGGAGAGAGAAGAAGAACAATAGATATGACTTAAGAGAGAGGAACCAATATCATAGAAGAAAGAATATGTGACCAAATTACTCTATATGGAGATGGGAGATAGGGGCACCCTACCTACCTACTAAATGTCTAAACCAAATGTGCTGTAAACGTCTGTAATGGTGGTTGATTATACGAGGAGAGGATTTTATGAGGAGGCACTGGATTTTTAATGTGATATGCAAAAAACAAGTATCGAACCTAACCATTTCCAACGACCACACATATACAACAGTGTGAATACAAAGGGAGTGTGAATTGAGATTGCTAAGTATTGCTCCTATAAAATAAAATAAAAGATCAATTAAGTAAAAAGCATATATAAATTAAACTATACTAGAAATGATTTTTTTATTATAGTAGAATGAAATGGAAGAGATGAGATGTGATGCAGAAATATGCAAATACTATTGAAAACAAGAGAATACCCTTAGAGAATTAAAAAAATCCTAACAACAGGACTGAACTTTAGTATCTGCCTATCAAAATTTCAGTTTTGTTCGAGCATAAATTGAAGGATGTAAATTCAAGAGTTGAAACACAGCATGTACAATGGATTAAAAAAACAAATATATTAGGCCCACTCTATACAAATCTGCAATCTGAGAATTCAAGATAAAAAGAGCAAGCTCCAACAAAAATTGCATTTATTACTCAAATAGAAGAATGTCACAGCAAGTTGTCATCTCACAAAAGCTCCTACTACAACCTACAAGCTAACAGTACTCACTCTTATTATCTATTTCTACAAATGTCTAACTAGTGTGCCCATCCTTTTCATTTATAAGTTAAGAGAAGGTGTTGCTAGAAAACAGGCTAATGATAGCGTTAGTGGTGCATCTCCCTTGAGCATGAGAAACTCCCTCATAACTTTGCCTTGTATGCAAGGCTTTTCTTTTAGAGTAGTGCATTATCATAGTAGATATAACTCCTCTCCTGAAGGTGCCTCATTCCACTCATGAATGCACCTAAGATGATGGTGTTAATCTCCTCAACTAGTGTGCCATACTTGGTGAGTGTGACCCAACAACTAATTCGTCTATCCTCGAAGGTGTCATTATAAGCTTCTACCTGTATTTAAGAATATTTCTGACTGGTGTACCACAAGCTAGCTCTGAAATCTTGGTGTTGCTCAACTTCTCAAGGCTGAGGTCAGACCAACTCGGACCAACTAGGTAATCTGACACTCTTGAGAAATTTTTTTTTCCAATAACCCAAGATTCTCCCCCAACTTTTCAATCTTCCCCTTTGTTAGGAGCTTTGTCAAACTATTAACCATATGAAACTTTGTCAGAATGTGGTCCAACACTACTAACTCCCTAATGAACTTTGAATCTTAGGAAATTGTATTGAATATCAATGTGTTTGAAATGGTCATGACACATTGGATTTTCATAGAGCTTGATGTAACTTTGTTTCTCACAAGAGACAATATTGGGCTTCAACAACTGATTGGTTGACTCTACAATCAAGTTGCAAATATAGATAGCTTCATAATAAGTATATGAAACTACCATATACTTTGCTTCAGTGGAACTGAATGCAATTGTTGCTTTCTTCTTGTTGATTTAATAAAAATGATTTATAAAATGATAATAATGATGTTTAAAGTGAGCCTTATGATGGTCTATTTATACACATTGATTGTTCACGAGGTGTAGGGGTATGTTTATAACGTCACTTCCCTTGAAAGATTTGTCTTGAAAGCACAGTAATTAGAATTTTCTTTATTTAAGCACATTTTTGTGGTGGAATGAAGTTTATCAAATATCTATTTATACTTTGTAGAGGTTTGAATTTTCTTGTCCTTTGAGTGTTGGTGAGGTTTCTTTGTATTTTTTGCATCATAGTCTAAAGTATTTTGACCTAATTGTTTAACATGAAAGATTTATGCTTATTGGAAATATATTTTAAATACCTGCATGATCAAGAAACTTTTATGGTTAATTAAATTACTTATTAGGTACTACAAAAAGAGGATGATGTTGAGAGGGCTTGCCTAGGTGACTCTGGGAGCAACCCGGAGGTGGTCAGACAAATCTCTTGTAAGTTACAAATCTGAAGAGAAAAAAATGGTGATGTATATGTGTTTGCTTCACCTAGGCTATATGGAAAATCTTGGCAGAGAGTGTTTACCTTTCCGTGTCTTCACGAAAGTAGGTTGTCTGGTCACAGAATAAGATCACTACATGTAGGTGATGGTTCTGTAGTAAGTTCTCAACCTTATATTCAGAATGGCTAACAGAGAGGATCAGGTTTGAATACAGGATATAATTTGATGAATTTGGAGATCTAGAGTTAAAGAAAAAATTGTGGTGAATCGTGATGTTTGGATGGGTGCTAATTTGTAGGGTTTTCCATTTTTATAATTTTCTTTTTTGTGCTTTCTACCATGCTACCTATTTTCTTTCCTGTTTCCCTAGCATTTTAACTTTTTCAATGTCTATCTCTCTATTATTTCTTCCCCATTTGAAATTTCATCCTTATTTGGTAGGTTGTTTCTTCAATATAGTGTGAATATTTTTCCATCACACAGCTTCTATGGGGTTTTTCTACGCAAATAGCTTGTAAGGCCCATTCATCAGGGTATTTAATGAAATGAAATGGTTATCGATGATCACCAACTAATGGTACCTGCAGAGATTTACTCTAACAATTCTACATTTTTCCTGTGCCAACAATTATGCAACATTTTAACCTCATGAATTAGTCTCCTTTGTTCTCTTAGGTGATTCTATAAGCACTTATTGATGTTGTCAAATCTTTTACTCTCTAGTCCCATTGAGTTATTTCAGTTATTTGTGGACATTGATTTATTTTCATTTAATTTCTTCAATTTTTCTAACTATTCTGCATTTCCTTTGGCCAGTGCCTTCTTTCTTACCTATGTTTTTTCTTCTTAAGCATTCTAGCCAGCTAGAGCAACATCGGCAGCAGGAGCCACGCAGTCCATCCAGAGCCTAGCAGGGGCAACAGGAGCCACACAGGGTTGACGTAGGCCCAGCCAGGGCAGTGCAGGGGCTGTGTAAGCCCTTTAAGTGTGACGCAGACCCTTACTGAGCAACAAAGAGGTCGACGCAGGCTAGTTAGGCTAACATAAAGGGATTCAGAGCAGTGTATTACTGCTATTTTTATTTCTCTGTTGGGTGAACCAATTTTGGTGCCCGGGATTGTTGTACTTAGATTCTACATAATAATGAAAACCCTCCAGAGCTAGTTGCACTGGTTTTCCCACATTGGGTTTTTTTCTGGGGATAGTTGTCCAGAAAATCTGTGTGTCACTTTGTCTATGAGCATGTTATTCAGTATTTGATCTGTATGTGTAGGTTGCTAGTTGTCTTTACTATTTACTTCGCTAAGTTATCGAATATTTCAGAAATTAACTTGTAACTTAATTCAAGTAGGAGAAGTAAATCAAGATAATGTAATAGGGTTTCTTAGATTAAGAAATTTTCACATTCCCTAGGTCTAGCCCCACTAGGTCACCTAGGGCAACAATTTCCTAGGAATATAGCTAGAGGAAAACTTCTATCTCCTAGAGGTAGCTACGTTGCTGGATGCCCTCACTCTCCTCAGAACTTGGGCCAATTCCGACGGTGGAATCTCCAAATACCTCAAGCCCTAGCTCTAGGATCAAGTTTTACCTAGGTGTTCCCAAGGATAGAACCTAGTAGGATCAATTTGACCTATCGAAGTAAAAACGCTTGTCTGATCCTTTCCCATCACCTTGTCCAGGATAGGAACATCATTGGTTGCTAAATTCTATCCTCAAACCTGGGCTAGGTCCACTTGTCCCCGTGTGGTCCCATTTGCTGTCAAGGGCCTTTCATCAAGGACCATTTGGGAATCCAAGTTCCCAAAGAATTTTAGGGATGGAGAACTTCCTTCATAAGTCTTATTCTTCTCCCTCAACCCTTCAATCCCCCTCCTCTCTCCCTAGAAGATAATTCCCTTTCTTAAAAGGAAAGCAAGTTCCACTCTTTATTTTATCTTATGGAAAGGGTTTCGAGGGTCACTTCCCACCTATTCATTGACCTATACTCTACAAGTGACTTCCTAAACTACTGGGACTCCACCCATCGGTGAAAGTCCGTGAAGAGCAAGGAGCCTTAGCTGTGGTGACAATGGGCTAAGCCTCCATCATTTCCCTTGTCCTAGCAGTTGCCCTCTTAGGAACCCCTTTTAGATCCACTACTAGTTTGAGTGGTAACAAGTTGTTCACAATTCCATTTTTGAACAACTCTTTGGTATGCCCACTTTTGCCATACTACAGCTCCAAGATGAGAAGTCCAAGGCTATGGAGGCTACCCTTCTTCTCACTGAATCAATCCTCGACAATATAGTGAACTAGGGCTAGTTGGTTGGCCCACTTGACTTTTAGTTTAGTCCTTCAAAGTCTGCACATCCTTAGGCCCTATACACCTGCCCTTCTACCAATTTTCTTGTCCTTCACCAGAACAAGAGTCAGGGCTCTTCTTTGACAGTAACCTAACAACCCTCGAACTGTACTTGGCCTACCATCAATCTACCCAACCACAGTCAATTATTTTTACTGATCTAGGGCCCACAATATTGTCTTCATCTAGGGCTCTTCAAATCTGCCACCTAACAATGGTTTGAGTCCTCTTAAGATCATTGTTCTTGTGTATCAACAATTTTATCTTTGTTGTCCAATCTATGAACAAATATGAACTACTCCTCTTATCATACTTCTAACAATCTATAGATGACTGAACTAGGGTCACAAATCAGCTACTAACAGTCCATTTACTGATTTTTTATAGGTTTCTTCAGATCTTTGTCTAAAACGCTATGGAAATTCCACCAAAATCAACTCCTCTGCATGTCAATCCATTCTTCATATGGCACATTTCTTCTGCATGCTCAATCTTCTACTCAGGTTCCACCCTTCTTTGGATCTGTTGTCTCCACACATACTGATTCTGCAAACCATCTTCCAAATTTGAGGTCTTTATTGCATAAATAAACCTCTCTCTAAGGGTCACAACCCATATTCTTCTACGCAAATTTGTCACAGTCTTAAGGTCATACCTTATGAACTAAACATGCTAGGAAACTATCCTAACTAGGGCATTATATTTATGTACTTCTAATTGTTCTAGAACAAACCCTATCCACACATAGAAAAAACACGACTCTTGCCTCCATAAGAGACTCGACCTAGTTCATATAGATCCATAGATTCTGGGAATTTCTTTGACTGAATCTTGACATGAAATTTGGATCTCAATTTCGACCCTCAAACTAGGGTTAACTCAATCAATATTATGCATGCGTCAACTTCTGTTATGGCTCTAAATTACAGTGCAAGCCCTCCTCCATTTATGTTGGTCTTTATCATAGACCTTGCGGCCTACTAACCACCACAAGGAAAGATGGTATCAACCGTCTCTTCTATTTCATGTATAAAATCTAACCAACGGGATTCAATCTGATCTTGTAATCATGTACTAAAACAAGATACAGAATCCTTCCTACAATTTGTGGAAACAAAACACAATCGCACAATGACATATAAGTAAGAGAAGCAAGTTATCAATCACACAACACAAGATGTATCTGGGAAGCAACTGCTCAAAACCCTCTATCTCTATTTTGTATTAAGTCAAGGAATCATGAAACAACACAATGCTTAAGCTCTCTTGAGATTCTCCAACACTCTGCCAATTGTCTCCTGTTGATCTAGGAAAAATCGGTCTAGTACTTAGCCAATTCCCAGCCTTCCTTCATCTTTTCTTATTGATCACGCAATTCCTATGGAATTATCTCCATATTAATTAGGAAAATCAACCTTCCCTAATTGCGCAATCCATCATGGCATCCCAATGACTTTATAATTGCACATGGGAATTTTTCTATAAATACAACTGATAGTTATGTTCCTCTGAACTGTGTTACAATAGGGATCAAGGGTCTTTTTATTATTTAAAATAAGATAAAACCCTAAACAACCAAAACCCTATCCTGAGGAGATGTAACACCAAGAGTTTATGGGCCCTGTTCGGGTTAGTTGGGAAGCCAACTTCCCGAGGTCGTAACTTGGTCATATGATCTTCATTTGACGCACATGATACCTCGTTAGAAATATCTCTCTGAGGACTACAACTACTAATATGATTTCTATGAAATCGCCAAACCTTTCATGCCCAAAAAACATCGTTTTGGGCCTCAAAATAGCTTCGAAAGTTCAAGACCTGAAAAATTGACAAAAATAGTAAATTGTGCTATAATTAAGAAAATTGAAAAACTGAAAGAGACAATGGCGAGGGCCCAAGTGGAATAGGTAGGTGGCCACCAATATCCACCTCGATCACCTTAAATAAAATTTCTTGAGCTAACTTAATCATCATGAATTACTTAATTGACACAAGTTTTTATGAGAAGAAATTAAAATTTATTGTCCAATTTATTTAAGGGAAAAATAAATTAGACGCCTCACATTCCTCACTCCTGGTACATCAAAATTCCTCACCAGTGTGGGTACATTTTTTTTTGTCCTTTCTAGTCACCAGTTTCACTATTTCTTGTTGCAAATTTCAACACTCCCTCTCAAAAAGAAAGCAATTCAATCTATCCCCATCCGGTACCTTTGGAATGTTCTGCATGCTACACTTCTCTAGTGTTGTTTGCACCTGCAAATCCTGAAACTGAATAACCTCTGAACAAATAAATCAATATAATGCATCTGTCATCGGAGTCTTCTAACTTCTGCTAGCTACTACACCTGTCTAGTACTGGATTCTCTGCACTGCTGCTGACATCTGCATCCGTGCCCTTTGAACTGTTGCTAACTCTATTTGTGCTCCGATATTTGACATCTGTCACTCTGATTTCTGTCTTTCTAACATCTGACTACATCAATCTAACTGATCCTTCCTACTACTGTTGTACTATGGGCTCCTCGTAGACAGGTTCGATCCATGAGACACGCCATCTCAATGGACCTTGCCCAAATATATTATCTTGGAATGATGTCTACACATAATCCCACCTTACACCTCGAGGTATGGCTGCTCCCTCTTCCCATCTGGCTTGAAATTTCCCCCTCATGGAGGTCTCTTCCTGAGTGGACGCTTCCACTCGGTCTCCTCTCTACTTCTCCAATTGTGGCAGCTACTCCACAACCTTCTGAGACTGCTTCTCATGAGGATGCATGTTGAGAGGTAATTCATGCTCCCTCTAAACCACCTAGTCTCTAACTTCTGCCTTTCTCCTCAAAGCTTTGCATGCATCTGGTACCTCAAGTGCATATAGGTTCTTGACTCACGCACAGTGTAATTGTCTTGAAGTTACAAAAAGTTTCTAAAAAAGATTTGATTTTAAATCGATGATATCTCCCTCATCCAAGCTCTGATTTGACCGATTTTTTTTTTCCATTTGGGTAGATTTTCGCAAGGAATCCAAATATTCTATTTGTTTTTGAAAATTTTACACCAAAATCTCTAGATATTCTCTACAAACTCGCCGCCCAAAAAATTCCTGCTCTGACACTGTTATCACTCAGGTTTTCCTAGAAAGTTCATTAGCCAGAGGAAGTGTATACAGTAACCACAAACCAACTTATACTAGATGCAAAGATCTGGCAATGCATCGGAGAAACTCTCTCTTTATAATTTCTCTTGTTTTGTATGATTTTTAGGCTGGTTATAGATTCAAAGTTTGTTTTGAGAAAATGGTGGAATCCACAAACTAAGGGCAAGGTTGAGGGCTTTCAGTCCATTGGGCTATGGAGTCTAAGGATGGCTTTACTGGATTTCTTTTCTAAACACAAGATGGTATTACAGGGCAAGATAGCTAGACAGAGAACAATCCTTAAAATTTAAAATGGATGGATGGTCTTGAAGGGATGAAAGGCAGCTAAGAATCTTTCACCATATTCAAGAGAAAGAAGAGAAATGACTACAAGCAAAGAGCAATGAAGGATTCTTTGTTACAGTAATCAACAATGTTGAAATCAGCAAAACATGAGCAATTAAGAATTCATGCTTATAACTAATCCAGAAGAAAACATCGAGAATAATCACATTTGAAAACAGAGTACAATTAAGCAAATTCTGTTTCAATCCTTTATGTAAACTATTCATAAATGGATATGATGATAGCATAAACTAATATAAAATTTAAACACAAGGGTTGGAAAACTTATTGAACTGGAAGTCCAACACATGAATCCTGCAACAAGTCCAGTGCTTCAAAACGTCATCCGGTAAGCCACAAATAAATTTGTCCAAAAGCTTTTTATTCCGAAAACCTCAATGTTACAGCAGAGTAATAGAATCCACCCCAAATGCTTCCAAGAGTGGAGTATTTATACAAATTCTAAACTAAAATATCTGGAAACAAATATCAAAATTGGTTCACAAATCTCTCCAACTATTTACATAAATAGAACTAAAGTAAAGGACACTCAAACTATTTGGCACTATTTTTGATGGATAGGTGATGACAAAGAGGAGAATTCGAATTTGATCCAAATCTTATTTGATGATGAGGCATCCAAATCACTAACTGCTTCCTTTCTTTGTGCAATCTGCTCCAACAATTCTGCAAACTTGGGGTCCAATGATATCTTCGTATTTCTCAATCCGTAATAGATATGTAAAAAGTGAAAGAGGTTATTGTGGATAAATATGTTGGTGAGATAAACCTCTTTCACTTTCCTAAAATTCCTCTCCAGATGTGCATAATATTCTCTGTAAACAATATGCGTAAAACAGAGTTTTACAGAGTCTGAAAAATGGCCTGTAAAGATGCGCATGTATCTCTCATTATAAAACCACTGTGCAAAACATGAGATAGGTTTTTGTATACGGGTCTCTTAGGAACAAAAACCTCCTTCATTTTTGTGAAATGTATTTCTAATTGGCCACAATATTCTCTGCAAAATGATGACTTGACTGTAATTTTCTGCAAAAAGTGCTTTCCAACTTTGTTTAATATTTCCAAAACCATAATAGCTGTTAGAAAAGTGAGAGAGGTTTTTGTATATGGTCCTCGTAAGAACATAAACCTCCTTCATTTTTGTAAAATTCATCTTTGATTGATCACAATAGTTTCTGCAAAACTATGACTAAAATATGCAATTTCTGCAAAAATGTTCCTTCTTGTTGTATTTTTCATCTTTTCACTTTTTTGTTCCTTTGACTGTTTTACTTTCACTTTAGATAAACTTCAATGTTGGTGAAAGTCTTTTCATCTCTTTTTACCATTTTACTGCCTCTGTAATTACTTTTACTGTTTTACCTTTGACCGCTCTGTAACTTCATTTTTACTTTCACTCTGACTTTTACCTGATACACTTTAACCACTGATACTCTTTAATCCTGATACTCTTTGATTGTTCTTTACTGTGTTAGACTGAGCATTAATTGGGAAAAGGACATTCTGGTTAGGGGACATTACTGCTCTTTGAGTTGGATCATAGTTAGAATGGCAATAGTGGACAATTTCTGGGAAAATAATGACTGAGGGGATGAGATACCTTGGGAGATTGGATTCCCACAACCCTATAAGATCTTGCCCCTTTGAGTATTCGTCTCTGCAGTGACAATAGCTCAATAGGGGACTTTCATCAAAACGCAGGTCTTTAATTTGGAAATCTTCATCTATCAAAGGTAAATAGTCCAATTCACGGTGAGGAGCATTCAATGGAGTGACATTTAGAGCAGTTGGGGCCTCCATTTTGGTTCTTGTGGATTCAAAATGGAGGTTTCAGTTTTTCTTGCAGACCGGACGGGATATCTGACAAAAGAGGAAATTGGAACAAATTGCAGGTTTGGGAAGCAAATTTACAGGTTTCAACTCTTCAATGAGGACTCAGAGAGGACTTTCAAACACCTTTTCAGAGAAAAACACAAGAAACCAAGCTTAACTTGCAGTCGGGGCGCGGAATGATAAATACCTGTTTTTGGATGGAAACTGGTTCTTTAACAGGTAATGGACAATGGCAGGGACGTTCTTCAACACGGGCGCAGCGGAATTTCTGAGTAATTTGGTGTATTTGCAGTGAATTTTGAAATTTGCAGCGGGAGCTTAGTCTCTTTCGAAAACCAAAATAACTAAAAAAACGCGAAAAATGGCTTAAAAACAAGTCAAAAGGGTTTTTGTCGTTTTCGAGGTGATGACGTCATTAGGGCGTACGGGGTGACGTAAGGAAGTGGGACCGGCGGTATGCGGTAAGCGGTAAGCGGTAAGCCCGCACCGCTTATGGACGAGGGCGGTAAAAAACGCGATGGCAGCGATTCCACAGGACGCTTGCCACGTGGAATGCTGAATAGTCAAAAACCGCCCACTCCCCGCTGGCTAAATAACTCACACGGGATGGGCAGCGGGATTGATCAGGACCGTTGATCAACGGGGGGACGATCCGACGGTTGAAAGGAATGGGAACTTGTGCGACTTCAAAGGTGGGCCCGTCGGGGTTTTAAACAGTTTTTAACGTGTAATCTAATTACCCCGGGGAGAAGTTAATAGGCGGGAATGGTTATTAATTAGTCCAAATGATCAATTAACCCCATGGAATTATGAAATTGGTTTGCGGCGGTAGTTTGGCCAGGTGGAATGCTACGTGGACGGAACACTATGGCACAGTAAGCCGTCTCATTTTATTCTTTGTTTTTGGTGTTAAACACATATATTACGTGTCTAACGCTTTTTTACATATATTTTATTATACGATGAATTAATTAATACACAACTAATTCACCATAGGGCGGGGATTAATGTATAAGGCTATAGTTTTAACCAAAGGGCTTTATAAAGCGGGGTGTTTATTTTCAACATGTGGGAATATATACTTTGGTAAAACATTATAATAAAGGGTTTTGGGGATATTTATTAGAAAAGGGAGTTATATACTTAGGAAAGGGGATTTTACTAGGGATTTAATATAATAGAGTTAAATGTTAATATGAAAAAGGACAAGGAAAATCAAAACATCTTTGTACATCTAAGAAAGTGATAACTTATGAAGTAAATTGCAACATTTTATCTTCAACACTTAAACTTAGAATAACAAGTTATTGTGAGGAATTTTATGGAATGTTGCATCAGTTTCCTAAGTAAAATAGGATTTTACTTAGGAAGAAGTTAAAGATGGAAGATAACAATGATGAATTATCTCAAGTGCTTAGGTCTTTTTGATCATTAGGCCGAGGGTCCGGTCCCTCCAGAAGTCAAGGAAATGCCTTGAGCCTTTTGATCTCCAAACACCTTAGTACTTTTGGGGGAAATTAGTAAAATTCTTGAGGGGGGGAAATGATGAGGGAGGTTAATGATTTTTTGACTTTGCTTGCAATGATTTTCCATTGTATTTCCTGCTTCAGTACTTATGATAAAAGTAAAGGATCAAAAACATGTAGCAGCATCATTCATCAGATAACACTTTGCAGCACCATCTACCTACCCTATCTACTTAACACTACCATTTTCTCTTCTTTATTAGGGTGCATTTAGACTTGCAAACCCTTTTCAATCTTTTCTTTTTTACATGATAAATCTATCTATTTCTACCCTTATTACATCCAAGGGCTCAGATTAAACTGTTGAGCACCTTTATTCACTCTACCTAGCTACTTATCTGCCAAGATTAAACTGTTTGGCTAGATATTTATTCTCTAATCTATAACATGAAATTGAAATATGGCTAAGCCAAGTTTAAACAGTTTGACTTATTCATGAATTGTGGCAAAAGTTTCACAAGCTGCACACAATTGATTTATTACAACAGAGTAAAAAGTAGTGGCATTTGGATTTGCACACTTTCCTTGGTCTATTTTTGCTTGGGGTTCATTTTTTCTCTTTTTGACCATTTTTATTCTTTTTACCCTTTGATATTTCTTTTAGGGTATACCCTCTTTACATTTTTTAAATTTTTTGATTTTTTTGGTTTTAAAGAATATGGAACACCTTTGCTCAAGTAAGAAGGTTTGAACATATTCCACACTTCAATCAAGACAATCATGAAAGATGAAACCTATTGGTATAGGAGACTAACACTGGCTCCACTTGGGGATGGCTTTTCCTTGTGGAAAGTCAAGAACAGCAGGTCAGATGCCTCAACATGTCTTCAAACTGAACTATGTAATCTCTTTCTTCTGGTAGCTTTATTGTACATATGATAGTGCAACTTCTGAAGCTTAGGGCCTTCACTTCGGGCTTCAACTTCAGCAATTCACCATCCATTCAAAACTTAAAACTTTGTTTCCCAGTTGGAAATCTTCTGCCTTGTTCCAATCCCAAACATGCATTTGCTGTGGTTGAAAATCTTGAATTGAATATAGTCCTTTTTCTGCAACCTGAAATATGATCTAAAATAGCACACAAAAAATTTCAAACCAACTTAATGAAAAACTAGCTGAAAATTGAAACACTAAAAAAAATTGCTCAAAATTCTGAGCTTATTGGCACTCATTTACCTATTCTAATCTACTAAAATCTTATTGAATCAGGTAATACAAAAATGCCAATGAAGCCAATCAAGTAGCTGTAAAAATAAATGAACAACTTGATTGCTTGTGATCAAAATTGGAAGTAGGTTATGATCATGTGCCTTTATAATAAATGATATGATGTGTAAAGGCCACTTTTTATGTATTTGATCCTTATAGAGAAAACATGTTTGCAAATTTAGGCTCAAAAGATTCTCCATATAATCTGATATAGGATCAATAAAAGCATGATGTATGTTATTTACTTCTAGGCCTTCAATGACTAATTGTTCAATTGAATTATGAGTATTAGACCATGAACTTATTTCTTCAGTCTTGTGTTTGAAAGAATAATCATCTTCAATATGCAAGTCAAAAGATAGTACAATTTCCCCTTGCTTTGGAGAAGGAAGATTTTCAAAGAACTCTTTAGGATTTCGGAAATTGTATGACTGAATTTGAGAATGCAAAAGTTTGATTTCATTTTCATAATTTTCAGAAATTATATCAAGAAGCCATTTTTTAACTCGAGGAGAACATTTTCTTGATTTAAAAAGAAGAAAGAAATCTCTTAGAAAATCCTCATCAAAATGAAGTTTTGATAACTCATCCCTGAATTCATTTAAAATTTCATCAAATGGAAGATTTTCCATAAACCCTGTCATCCAGTATTACTATTAATGCTTTGGAATATGGATTATTTGGTTGTGGAATTTCTTTGAAACTTGAAGCTCTTGATCTCTGATCAACAGTGTCTTGATTGGAAAATGATATCAAAAAAAAATCAGAAGAATGATGCTCAAATGTGCATGGAGATTTTATATGTATAATTTTCAAAAGAGATAAATTAAAAACTACTCTAAGATCTTCTCTAAAATACAATATACATTGGAAAACTCTATCAATTTAGAAAGAACATAATGTCTTGGATAACAATCCAAGTTGAAAGCCTGATCTTTCCATATTGTTCTTCGAGGTTCATTCCTCCAGTGGAGTCTTGATTGTGAAATGGATTTGGAGTCGCCAGGTGGATGATTTTAACCTTTGTGTGTCTGATCCCTGTCCACCATCATAGATCAGATCTAAACTTGTAAAACAATTCTGAAGAGAAAGTTAGTTCTTCAGGAAACTAAATTTTTGTGAATTTTCAAAACAACTTCTACAAACTCTTCAAGAAATTTAAGATTTTTAATTTAAAATTTTCTCAAAGATTTATTAAACTAGAGAGTCTGATTAAACATTTGAAACTAAGGTTCAATGTATAAGCTAAATCAGAGATAGACTGAAGCAGCTTTTATTTACTTTTGCAATTGCAGAGCAAAATCAATTTCAAAGGCTACCTGGTTGATCTTCAGACTCTGTCCATAGCTTATAAATCAAACAATAGTATCAATAAAATGGTTCAGATCCCCAGTATGGTCGCCACTATGTTATCACTCAGGTTTTCCTAGAAGTTGTGTAAGAGGAAAGTATACCCGAGGTAACCACAAACCAACCTTTCAGATGCAGAATCTAGCCAATCTGCATCCAGAGAGGGCTCTCTCTTTATGATTTATCTTTGTTTTTGAATGATTTTAGGCTAGTTATAGATTCAAAGTTTGTTTTGGGAAAATGGTTGAATCCACAAACTAAGGGCAAGGTTGAGGGCTTTCAGTCCATTGGGCTATGGAGTCTAAGGATGGCTTTACTGGATTTCTTTTCTAAACACAAGATGGTATTACAGGGCAAGATAGCTAGACAGAGAACAATCCTTAAAATTTAAAGTGGATGGATGGTCTTGAAGGGATAAAAGGCAACTAAGAATCTTTCACCATATTCAAGAGGAAGAAGAGGAATGATTACAAGCAAAGAGCAATGAAGGATTCTTTGTTACAGTAATCAACAATGTTTAAATCAGCAAAACATGAGCAATTAAGAATTCATGCTTATAACTAATCCAGAAGAAAACATCAAGAATAATCACATTTGAAAACAGAGTGCAATTAAGCAAATTCTGTTTCAATCCTTTATGTAAATTATTCAGAAACGGATATGATGATAGCATAAACTAATATAAAATTTAAACACAAGGGTTGGAAAACTTATTGAACTGAAGTCCAACACATGAATCCTGCACCAAGTCCAGTGCTTCAAAACGTCATCCAGTAAGCCACAAGTAAATTTGTCCAAAAGCTTTTTATTCCGAAAACCTCAATGTTACAGCAGAGTAATAGAATCCACCCCGAAATGCTTCCAAGAATGGAGTATTTATACAAATTCTAAACTAAAATATCTTGAAACAAATATCAAAATTGGTTCACAAATCTCTCCAACTATTTACATAAATAGAACTTAATTAAAGGACACTCAAACTAATGCATCTATTTGGCACTATTTTTTATGGATAGGTGATTACAAAGAGGATAATTCGAATTTGATCCAAATCTTAGTTGATGATGAGGCATCCAAGTCACTAACTGCTTCCTTTCTTTGTGCAATCTGCTCCAACAATTCTGCAAACTTAGGGTCCAATGATATCTTCGTATTTCTCAATCCGTAATAGATATGTAAAAAGTGAAAGAGGTTATTGTGGATAAATATGTTGGTGAGATAAACCTCTTTCACTTTCCTAAAATTCCTCTCCAGATGTGCATAATATTCTCTGTACACAATATGCGTAAAACAGAGTTTTACAGAGTCTGAAAAATGGCCTGTAAAGATGCGCATGTATCTCTCATTATAAAACCACTGTGCAAAAAATGAGATAGGTTTTTGTATACGGGTCTCTTAGGAACAAAAAACTCCTTCATTTTTGTGAAATGTATTTCTAATTGGCCACAATATTCTCTGAAAAATGATGACTTGACTGTAATTTTCTGCAAAAAGTGCTTTCCAACTTTGTTTAATATTTCCAAAACCATTAAAGCTGTTAGAAAAGTGAGAGAGGTTTTTGTAGATGGTCCTCGTAAGAACATAAACCTCCTTCATTTTTGTAAAATTCATCTTTGATTGATCACAATAGTTTCTGCAAAACTATGACTAAAATATGCAATTTCTGCAAAAATGTTCCTTCTTGTTGTATTTTTCATCTTTTCACTTTTTTGTTCCTTTGACTGTTTTACTTTCACTTTAGATAAACTTCAATGTTGGTGAAAGTATTTTCATCTCTTTTACCATTTTACTGCCTCTGTAATTACTTTTACTGTTTTACCTTTGACCGCTCTGTAACTTCATTTTTACTTTCACTCTGACTTTTACCTGATACACTTTAACTATTGATACTCTTTAATCCTGATACTCTTTGATTGTTCTTTACTGTGTTAGAATGAGCAGTAATTGGGAAAAGGACATTCTGGTTAGGGGACATTACTGCTCTTTGAGTTGGATCATAGTTAGAATGGCAATAGTGGACAATTTCTGGGAAAATAATGACTGAGGGGATGAGATACCTTGGGAGATTGGATTCCCACAACCCTATAAGGTCTTGCCCCTTTGAGTATTAGATCGCAAAAGACAATAGCTCAATGAGGGGACTTTCATCAAAGCCTTGAGGTCTTTAATTTGGGAAATCTTTAAATACATCGAGGTAAATAGTCAATTCACGGTGAGGAGCATTCAATGGGTGATATTAAGAGCAGGGACCTCCATTTTGGTTCTTGTGGATTCAAAATGGAGGTTTTCGTTTTCTTCTGAGCCGAGACCAGGATATCAGCAAAAGGAAATTGGAGCAATGTGCGAGTTTTAAATCTTCAATGAGGACTCAGAGAGGACTTTTTGACCACTTTTTCAGAGAACAAACACAGGAAACTAAGTTTAATTTGCAGTCGGGGCGCGGAATGATAAATACCTGTTTTTTAATGGAAACTGGTTTTTCAACAGGTAATGAACAATGGCGGGGACGTTCTTCAATACTGGCGCAGCGGAATTTCGGAGTAATTTGGTGTATTTGCAGTGAAATTTAAAAATTGCAGCGGGAGCTTAGTCTCTTTCGGAAACTAAAATAACTGAAAAAACGCGAAAAATGGCTTAAAAACAAGTCAAAAGGGTTTTTGTCGTTTTCGAGGTGATGACGTCATTAGGGCGTACGGGGTGACGTAAGGGAGTGGGACCGGCGGTATGCGGTAAGCGGTAAGCGGTAAGCCCGCACTGCTTTTGGACGAGGGCGGTAAAAAACGCGATGGCAGCGATTCCACAGGACGCTTGCCACGTGGAATGATGACTTTTTAGAAACCGCCCATCCCCCGCTGGTTAACACGCTGGCAAGGGATGGGCAGCGGGATTGATGATCGCCGTTGATCTACGGACGAATGATCCAATGGCTGAAAGGACGGGGAACTTGTGCGATTTCAAAGGTGGGCCAGTCGGGGTTTTAAACAGTTTTTAACGTGTAATCTAATTACCCCGGGGAGAAGTTAATAGGCGGGAATGGTTATTAATTAGTCCAAATGATCAATTAACCCCATGGAATTATGAAATTGGTTTGCGGCGGTAGTTTTGGCGGTGGAATGTTGCGTGGACGAACCACGGTGGCCCAACAATCTGTCAAAGCTTTATTGATATTTTTGCGTTTAAACACACATATCGCATGTTTAAAGGTTTTATGTATATATTTTTATTTATATAGTAAATCATTAATAGAACTAATTCACCATAGGGGCGGGATTAATGTATATTGCTGTTTTTAACCAAAGGGCTTGTAAGCGGGTTTTAATGAATTTTAGGGAGATAAATACTTTGGATTTAAACATTATAATAAAGGGGTTTTTGGGGTAGATATAAAAGGGAGTTATATATACTTAGGAAAGGGTATTTGACTAGGGATTTAGTAAATAAAGTTAAACGTTAATATGGCGAGAGGACAAGGAAACTCAAAATATTTTTACATATCTAAGAAAGTGATCACTTGTGAAGTAAATTGCAACATTTTATCTCCAACACTTCTTAGAATAGTAAGTTTATCTTGAGGGATTTTTATGAAATTATGCATCAGTTTCCTAAGTAAAATGTGATTTTACTTAGGAGCAAGTTAAAAATGGAAGATAACAATGATGAATTATCTCAAGTACTTAGGTCTTTTTGATCATTAGGCCGAGGGTCCGGTCCCTCCAAAAGTCAAGGAAATGCCTTGAGCCCTTTTGATCTCTAAACACCTTAGTACTTTGGGGGAAATTAGTAAAAATTTTAAGGGGGAAATGATGAGGGAGGTTAATGATTTTTGACTTTGCTTGCTGTGATTTTCCAGTGTATTTCCTGCTTCAGTATTTGTGATGAAATTAAAGGATCAGAAACATTGTAGCAGCATCATTCATCAGATAAAACTTTTGTAACACCATCTACCTACCCTATCTACTACTACCATTTTCTCTTCTTTATTAGGGTGCATTTAGACTTGCAAACCCTTTTCAATATTTTCTTTTTTACATGATAAATCTATCTATTTCTACCCTTATTACATGAAACTCGATTAAACCGTTGAGCACCTTTTATTCGCTCTACTATTACTTATCTTAAAATTAAGCTTGATGTTTAGCTAGATATTTATTCTCTAATCTATAACATAAATTGAAATATGAGTAAGCCAAGTTTAAACAGTTTGACTTATTCATGAATTGTGGCAAAGGTTTGACAAGCTGCACACAATTGCTTATTTACAAAAATGAAATAGTAGTGGCATTTGGATTTGCACACTTTCCTTGGTCTATTTTTTTTTTGGGGTTCATTTCTTTCATTTTCTTAACCAATTTATTTTTCTTACCCTTTGATTTTTCTTTTAGGGTATACCCTCTTTATATTTTTTAAATTTTTTGATTTTTTTGGTTTTAAAGAATATGGAACACCTTTGCTCCAGTAAGAAGGTTTGAACATATTCCACACTTCCATCAAGACAATCATGAAAGATGAAACCTATTGATATAGGAGGCTAACAGACACCATGTAGAAAATATGACCAACGAGATTCAATCTGATCTTGTAATATTTTAAAACAAGATACTGAATCCTTCCTACAATTTACGAAAACAAAACACGATCGCACAATCACATATAAGTAAGAGAAATAAATTATCAATCACACAACAATATGATGTATTTGGGGAAAGAAACTAATCAAAACCCCTCTATCTCTATTGTGTATTAATTCAAGGAATCATGAAACAATACAATGCTTAATCTCTCATGAGATTTTCTAGCACTCTGTCAATTGTCTCCCGTTGATCTAGGAAAAATCGGTCTAGTACTTAGCCAATTCTCATCCTTACTTCAGCCTGCCTTTCTCATGCACTTCCTAGGGAATTAACTCCTTATTAATTAGGAAAATCAGTCTTCCTTGATTGTGCAATCCATCATGGCATCCCAATGACTTTATAATTGCACATGGGAAATTTTATCTAAATACAACTGATAGTTATGTTCCCTTTAACCTCTATCTCAACAGGGTATTCCTCGAAACTGACATGCATGCAACTATTAGTAGTGAATTATCAGTTATCTAATTGATCACTCATTATGAATTAAATCTAATTTAATTCACTGGACCTCTCACTAGCTCATCACTCAGTTAGAACTAGTTAAACTGATTTTAAATCATTTAATTGAGTTAATTACACTTGCACCCCACTAATGCATCAACTTAGACTGGACCCCAAAAATATTAGAATCCCTCTAGATGCCTCATATTAGACCCTCAACTCAAATTTCTTGAGCTAACTCGGTCATCATGACTTAATTAACTGACACAAGTTGTTATGAGATGAAATTACAATTTATTGTCCAATTTATTTAATGGAAAAACAAATTAGATGCCCCACATTCCTCACTCCTGGTGCATCAAAATTTCTCACCAGTGTGGATGCATTTTTTTTTGTCCTTTCTGGTTTCCAATCTCACTGTTTCTTGTTGCAAATTTCAACATTTCAAAATTTGATGTGGCCTTCACACAAAGACACCATTGAAATCACATGCCCAGATTCTCATGACAAACCTCTCTTAATCTTGATCTTCTAGAAGAGAACCAACAATATGCCATCCTAATTCCTAGCGCAAACCGACCATTAAGGTATGCAACATTCTTCTGAACCCTCACATGATTATCTTGCTCTTGGAGGATTATCATGACCTCCCTTTATCAACCCTTACTCGGCCCTCGTACTCGACCTACTTTAGGACTACATCTCTCTTCACCCCCTTGATGTGCCAGATAGTGGGAATACATGTCAAACATGCTAAGATGTGCCAAATGATAAGGCATGCCAAGATGTGCAAGGGTGTGTCAATACGTGTCAGGGACTGTCAATACAACAAAAGGGATAAAAAAGTTAAACTACAAGTAAATGAACACATAAGAGGGTTAATAAGTCATCAATTTACCTTTTCCAAGAGGGGCATGCTAGGCACACTAACACTAGGCAGCAATAGGTGCCAAGTGAAAAGTCTTAGTGCATTCTAAGTGCCAAGTATTCCTTTCTTGCTTCTAATCTACTTTCCAACAATTGATCATCACAAATAAATTTAATATTAAACCATGCTAAATCATACCAAGGCATCTCAACATATTCCATACATGCTAAGACTTTCCAAGCGCCAACACGTGCCAAGCGCCAATATGTGTCAGGGACTAGTGTTATGCATGTTATGTAGTGGAAGGGAATGTTGAAGAGTGCTAAGGTGTGCTAGAGAGTGATAATGCATGTTGATGAGTGTTAAGGAGTACTAGGAAAAAACATTAAGGGAGCACTAGGTAAAAATTCATGGAAGTTAATGAATACAAGGAACGTGTATAGCCAGAGACTAGTGTTTGTGGAGTACTAAAAAGGTATGCTTTTGATCATTATTTCAGTGGATTTTTAATAGAATTTGTGAACCTTTTTGTGTCATGAATTTGGGAATTAATAAGTAACCATAACAAAACATGTGAGAATCGATATACAAGACTTAGCCACTGATAATGGTTATTTTCTATACAGGAAAAGGAGAAAACAAGGGATTTCCGTTCCAAAGGAAAAGACAAAGTCAAGATAACTGCTGTCTCTCTGGACGAGAACCGAACGCAAACAAAGAGAAACAGATCCAAGCAAATCGGCTCGGAAAAGAAGGAGAAGACACCAGCTCAGCGCAAAAGAAAAGATAGGATGAAGAGTTAACAGTTTGGCGAATCCCTCAGGATCTTCGATCCTGAGGGATCGCTGCTTTATTTACCTTGTCACTTGGACATCTCCGCCGTCGTCTTTATATAAAGAGACAGCACTATTAGTTTAATAGAGATAGGGAGATATAGAGATGAAGAATACGCTTTCATGTAATTTCTGTAAAACATCAGCTTTGATTATTAAGTTTCGTTGAAGACTGGTTCAATGTATTTTTGACCGATGCATTAATGAAAGTTTGGTGATTATTTCATCTCTGCGACTGGATTAACTTCAAGCGGTGTATCCTTGGAGGCTAAGGGCCCGGCCCCGAAGGACACTTGCTTCTGTACCATTACGGCTTTATTTCTGTGTGGTTTGTTTATCATTGTATTTGGTAATTTGGTATGTTTTATAAGTTCATATTACATGCTCTGTTAAAGATTGAATCATTGAAGTTTTTTCAGATAGAATCGTGTGTTGAATCCGCATCAAGTTATTAATCCTTTCAAGAGTTCATTGCATGTTCTTATTGTTATGTTACAGAGCTGTTATATTAAAACGTTCGTGTTGTGTGTGTTTCTAATTCATCAGTACTATTCTATAATTCATTAAATCGTTGTTGCTGTTCCTTTAGTGTGATTTGTGTGAATTGCCTTTGGAGTGAAAGAATTTCATTTGATTGCATCGAAAGTATTTGAGTTAATAGGTTAAAACCCGCGGGACTTAGTTATTCAATTGCTGTTCCATTTTAGACTTGCTGTTCTATTCCAGAATTGTTGTTCAATCCTTTATTCGCTTTGCTGTTCCATTTACTTGCAGTTGTTGATTTGGTGTGAGAGATGATCTAAGGCTGTAGTGAGCATTGGCAGTCACTGTCTAGCTCCCAGGCTCGTGGTCCATGCTCTAGTTTCCTTTCCATCAGTTTCCGAAGGGATGGGTTATCACTGCCGAACCCTTGACTGATAAGCTGTTGAGTTTTCTGAGTGTGTGATTTATTCTTTGAAGTAATTTAGTTACAGACAAGCATCCATTTACTCTTGTATTTCTTAAACACTGTACTACTAGCATTACTCTGACAAGTGATAGCCTCAGACTGAGACACTCTTTGGAATAACAAAACGCTCCCGGATTGACATATTAATGTGAGGTAATTAGAGGTGAAAGAGACCCTTTTTATAGCTCTACATTTTGGCGCCGTTGCCGGGGGAAGAGTGTAGCCATTTGTCTTTTTCAGAGTAGTGTACGAGCCTGCTAGGGAGGAGTTGGATCCTAAAAACGGAAGGTAAGAACCTACGTGCAGAGCATGTAAAAGACCTGCTCACTATCTGCTTTCCTAACAGATTTGTTTTTGCTTGTTTGAATAGAAGTTGGTAGTTTATTTTTGAGTGCATGACTAAGCAGAAAAGACCAGAAAAGAATATCAAACCCCCATCCAAGCCTGAAAAAGCTAAGGGGCCGGTGACCCTTGGCCGAACGACCTTCATAGACGAAATCTATAAGAAAACAGAATCTCAGCCATCATTAGGCCTCAAGAAAAACATTTCTAAACCGCCTACTAGTTCCCTTCAGGCCACAGGATCACCATCTGTAGCCTGCGCTGAGGTGCATAGTCAAACTGAAGAGTAGGACTTTCAAGAAGTTGAAAATTCTACTCCAGAATTATTGCAAGAAGGGAACTCTAGCAACTTTTGTGAGGGAGAAGGAGAAACAGGGGAAACCAAGGAACCAAAATCCCCTATTGAAACGAATCAGCCATTAGATAGCCCAGATAAGGGGAGTGCTGCGAAAATCATTGGTGAAGGAACTCAATCTCCTCAGACACCTGGTATTCCCATTATTCCAGATAAAGGAAGCGCTATTAAAAAGATCCCTGTCAAAACTGTTCCCACTCAACCTAGGAATACCCTCCTAGATATCCCAGAAGGTTATTGGCATATATTCGATCCCATGGCTCAAAACCAACCAAACGCTCAAAACCAGCCAAATACTCAAACCTCTACATTACAATATCCTATAGTGGATTCTGCAGCAAATGCACCCATGAAAGCTATCCCTCTTCAGCATATCCCTACATTTCACAGACTCACATCAGAAGATCTGGATGCATTCTTATTCGAATTCGATGTGTTATGTAGGGGGTACGATTACACCACCGATCCCCAAAAATTGAAATTATTTCCCTCTACATTGAAAGGGGCTGCTTTAAGATGGTTTATGGGGCTAGGTGGCGGGGTCATCAACAATTGGGATCAAATGAAAGAATCCTTCTTAAAGAAATACCAGGATTATTGTAGGTCTAGAGAATTAAAAGACAAAATATTTCAAATGACAGCCAGACCAAATGAAACATTAGAGGAGTATGTGGAACGTTTTCAGTATAATTTACAAAGATCTCCTTATGCATCGCTACCTTTACCTGATAATGTGTTAAAAGCTGCATTAATGAGGGGCATGAAGGAACAATGGATTGAAACATTAAACATTATGGGCAAAGGGGATATTTATCAAGAGAATTTTACTGACATCCTTGACTTATGTATCAGGAGTTTGAGAGGCAGCACAAGAATAAAACTGACAGAATATGATCGGTTTGCAAGAGATAACAAAGTATCAGCAGAAGGAGTAACACGTGCAGAAATTGGAAATTTATTAGAAAATTTTAAAACTGATATTATGGGGACACTAACTACACAACTTGATATTGTGCAGGCTAAACAGAAGCAGTTGGAGGCAGAACAGAATTTGGCAATCTTCTGCCCCCGATGCAGAAAAAAACATAGCCACAAGGAATGTCCACTGGATAAAGTCCAAACATGCGCCATCTGTACAAAAGATCACCTTACGGAGAGCTGCCCCTCACTTCCTGGATTAAAAGCGGTATATAAGGAAGCAGAAGAAGAACCAGAATCGGTGAATTCGATCAACCAGCGCCGCCAGTGGCAGCCGAGACAACCTGGTATGTTTCCGGACCCAACCTCTTTCTTTCAAAACCCACAGTATAATGCTCAACAATATGGTATGTGGAAAAATCAATCTCAACCCCCATTTACAAACTGGTCACCACAATCGTTTCCTTCTTCAAATTCATGGCTGAATCAAACAAGCCAAACTGGTTGGCCGAATTTCCCTTATACTCCACCATATTGGCAAAATGGCCCATACCCTTCACAGTGGACTCCCTCTACTTCACAAAGTTCACCCTGGCAGACAAGCTGGCAAAGACCGATGTACCACCCAGCTGGAACTATTCCACTCCCTCAACCTACTTTTCCAACTTTACAACAAAACCCCCAGTCTAACCTGAGACCGCAACTCCCAGCCCAACCCGATCCCAATCCAAATAACAGACAGGTCCAATCTATCCAAATCATAGAATCACCAGAAACAGGACCTGACTTGAGGGAGTGCAATGACCTTCAGTTAAGATCTGGACGTATAATTGAAACGGAGGGAGATAAAACAGTTCATATTGAAGATCAGTTACCCAGAGAACATCAGTCACAACAGGAGGATGTAAATAAGCAACAAACTCATAATCAAGCAACCACATCCTCTCCTCCGTTCCCAGAACGATTAGCCATACCTCGAGCCATACAATATCCTGACTTTGACATT
Source organism: Pinus albicaulis (assembly GCA_034641835.2). Taxonomy (NCBI): domain Eukaryota; kingdom Viridiplantae; phylum Streptophyta; class Pinopsida; order Pinales; family Pinaceae; genus Pinus; species Pinus albicaulis. The sequence goes on from CM076582.1 coordinate 425,985,185, forward strand.
CTGGGAGAATTACAAAATCTGTACATAAAAATTCCATTCCTCCAAGCCATTCAAGACATTCCCATATACGCAAAAACTATAAAAGAATTGTGCATAAAGAAACCAAGGAGGAATATAACAAATAATCCAAGAGTCCAAGTAGTCGGTACCTTATCTGACCTATTGTCTGGAAGAGAAACACCCCTTAAATATGAAGACCCCGGGAACCCAATTATAACTGTTCAAATTTATGGTCAGACCATGTCTAATGCCTTAGTTGATCTAGGGGCTGCAATTAATATTTTAACAACCACAACTTGCCAAAAGCTCGGCATTACATCTGTAGAACCCACCTCCACTCTGTTAGAATTGGCTGACCGATCTGTGGTTAGACTAGAGGGTACTCTACATGATGTCATGGTCTCTGTAGAATCCTGGGAGTATCCAACCGATTTTCTGATAATTAATCCAAAAACCCGACTTGATGGACATCCGCTAATTTTAGGTAGGCCTTGGCTTGCCACTGCCGATGCCTACATTGGCTGTCGGCAGGGAAATATGACCATAACCAGAGGACCGAATAGCAAAAATTTAGTTCTATATCCTCCGGCGCAGCCAAGTGTCACAATGATTAAAACTAATAAACACCCTGTATCATACCTTACTGATAACATCAGATCTCCATTAACTATACAAGAGGCACTCGATTTTAAAGACCAAACAGAAGACGATGCCATTAATAATTTCATTACTCAAAATGAACCTCGCACACAGTGTCACATGATAGAAGCAGCATTTGATAATGAATTGGAAGAAGATCCCCTGAAAGATATTCATGACCAAACAATACCTGTTACTTCTGTTGCAAATAGTAAAACTGTGGAAATTGCACCGGGGAAAACTTTAAACATCAATGCTAATCTCACACATGAACAAGAAACAAAGCTCATCCATCTGTTAACAAAATATCAAGAAGCATTTGCATGGGACTACCCTGATATGAAAGGAATCGATCCCCAGTTATGTACACACCACATTTATATAGAAAAGGATGCCAGACCTGTGCGTTAGCCGCAAAGGAGACTTAACCCCCATCTAAAAGATGTCGTAAAAACTGAACTTCAGAAGCTTTTAGATGTGAATTTTATCTACCCTATTTCTGATAGTAAATGGGTCTCTCCACTTGTGGTAGTACCAAAGAAAAACGGGAAATGGAGAATTTGTGTGGATTATAGGGAACTAAACAAGGCAACACAAAAAGATCATTTTCCTCTTCCTTTCATAGATCAAGTATTGGATACTTTAGCAAGGAAGAAGTTCTTTTCTTTCCTGGATGGCTTTAGTGGATACAATCAGATTCAGATTGCCCCTGAAGACCAGGATAAAACTACCTTTACTTGTCCCTGGGGAACATTTGCCTATCGAGTTCTACCTTTTGGCCTATGTAATGCTCCTGCCACATTTCAAAGGGCCATCCTTAGCATTTTTGCAGATTTAATAAATGATGGACTTGAAGTTTACATGGATGAATTTACACCATATGGAGATGATTTTGATCCAGCTCTAGACACCCTAGAAAAAGTCCTACAACGCTGCATTGTTACCAGGCTTTGCTTAAGCCACGAAAAATGTTTCTTGATGATGACTGAAGGACTTATCCTAGGACACTATGTCTCAGCAGCCGGCATTCAGGTAGACCCGGCCAAAATCCAAATACTTTTACTTATTCCCACTCCTACTACTCAAACAGAGGTACGCAGCTTTCTTGGATTTTCCGGTTATTATAGACGATTTATAGAGCATTATTCGCACATTGCTGCTCCTTTATATGCACTAACTGGTAACGTTGATTTTCTTTGGACAGACAAATGTGACCGTTCTTTCGAGGATCTAAAGAAGCTTGTATCCACAGCCCCAGTCCTTCGAGGACCAAACTGGGACCTACCATTCCAGATATCATCTGATGCCTCAGATACAGCCATTGGCGCAGTCCTTGGGCAGGAAGAGGATAAAAAACCATATGCCATCTATTACATTAGCAAAAATTTATCCCCTGCTGAATTGAATTACACTGTTACTGAAAAAGAATTCCTAGCTGTAATACATGCTGTCAATAAATTTAGACATTATATTACAGGCTATCCTGTTATCTTGTACACAGACCATTCTGCTATAAAATATTTAGCAAATAAGCCTGTCACAAATGCCAGAGTAACTCGATGGTTAATCTTATTGCAGGAATTCGACATCACAATCAAGGACCGGCCTGGCAAAGAAAATCCTGTAGCCGATTTTCTTTCGAGAATACCAAAATCAAGCGATGCAGCAGCAGTTGAAGATCAATTTCCGGATGAGCACCTGTTTGCTGTTGCCGTTCAAACACCCTGGTATGTTGATGTTGCCAACTACCTCGCAGTAGGTAAATTACCAAAACATTTAACTCCTAATGAGCGCAAGCAGATTATTCAGAAAAGTTCTCGATTTTCGTGGATTGGAGGCTATTTGTTTCACACAAGAGCAGACATGCATATCAGGCGATGCATTAGAGAGGATGAAATCTTCGACATCCTAAAAGCCTGTCACGATGGACCGTGTGGGGGGCACTTCGCTGAGCGTAGAACTGGACATAAAGTATTGCAGACAGGATATTACTGGCCTACGATCTTCAAAGATGCAAAGAAGTTTGTCCAAGCCTGTGACAGCTGCCAGCGAGCAGGACGACCTGAACAAGCTGATGAGATGCCTCTGAAACCACAGTTAGTCATCGAACCATTCGAACGGTGGGCTCTTGATTTCGTTGGACCCATCAACCCCTTATCAAATCAGAAAACATATATTTTGGTGGCAACAGAATATGTCACCAAATGGGTTGAGGCAGAAGCATTGCCAAGAGCCACAGAGGACTCTGTCATACAGTTCCTGTTCCTTCTATTTGTTCGTTATGGCCTTCCTAGGGAAATAATTACAGATGGAGGACCACAATTTGTTGGGCATAAATTAACTGCAACACTTAACAATTATCATGTCCAGCATAAGATCACTACTCCATATCACCCACAGGCGAATGGGCAGGTAGAAAGTAGCAATAAGATAATAGAATCAATCTTAACGAAAACCATTGCGTCACATAGGCGTGATTGGGCTACCCGACTACCTGAAGCACTCTGGGCCTATCGAACCACATGGAGGAGCACCACCAGTTACTCACCTTATCAATTAGTGTTTGGAAAACAACCCATTTTTCCCATAGAATTCGAAATCCAAACATTACGGACAGCACAGGAAGTTGGCCTAGATCTAAGCGAGGCACAACTCAATCGACTACAGTAGATCAATGAATTAGACGAAATTCGGCTCTCTGCACTACAAAATACAGCATTGATTCAACAGCAGCGAGCCAAATGGCATGATGCGCTCATCAAGAACAAAGTCTTCCACGAGGGAGACTGGGCTTTGTTATACGATTCTCGGTTTCAGGACTTCCCTGGAAAACTTCAGACTCGACGGTTGGGACCATACGAAATCCAGAAGGTACATGACAACGGAACCCTTACTCTAATCACCATTGACGGTTCTGGATATGCATTCAAAGTAAATGGCCACCGAGTCTGTCTCTATCGTAAACCACTCACTCGGGAATCCTTCTACCAGCACCTACGCCGAGATACTGATATGGAGATCTTAGGAGAGGAAGAGAAATCTTCCTCACCTGTAATTCATTAAGGGTTCATTTCTTTTTGCAATTTGTACATAAGTTCTTGTTTTTTTTGAGTGGTTCTTGTACATAAGTTTGAATTAAATATTTTCTTGTCATTTTTTTGCTGTTCCTTTTCTTTTACAGAGTTTGATTTTTGCTTTTCTAATAGCATATGCGTGTTTTTTCTATATGTTGGTTTTTTCTTGTTTTGCTGTTCCTTTTCTAAAGGAACAACATTCGGGATCTCTGTTGTTCCTTTTTCAAAGGAACGGCATTATTACATTTTCCGCTGTTCTTTTTGGTTACCACTGTTCTTTGTCTTCAAAGAAACAGCGTTCTTTTATTGCTGTTGTTCCTTTTTCAAAGGAAGGGCATTTTGAGTGTTTTTATAATATTTTTATTTTTGCTGTTCCTCTTTCCCAAAGGAACGGCATTTGCATTTTTGCTGTTTTCTTTATCATCTGTCGTTGTTTCTTTTTCAAAGGAACACCACTCGCATACTTCTGCTCTCCTTTTGAAACAGCTTATTCTTTTGCTGATCTAAATTGAGGATGCTTCTTGCCCGTCTTCTTTCTAGTCTTTAAGATACAGCTATGTATTTGTGCAATGACATATAAAATCACAACATACCGAAATCTGCAAACCATAAATCGCTATATCTATAAGGCTCTGCATTAGTAAGAGGACAAATGGAAGGACATACTTATCTCTTACCTTTTGTTGACATGGTTTTACTAATTTTGCCCTGATTGGTTATCTTTATCATGCTGATTCCCTTAAACTTTTTTATTAGTACTTGGGAATAAGAGCAAAGAGTTTATATCCTCCTATTGAGATAATAAGACTTCTTCCACCATTCCTACTCTTAAGGAGTGTTGAACCACTCTTTGTGTATAAATAAGGAAAATTATTCTATGAGAAAAAAAAAAAAGTATGTGAACTGTCAAATGCAGGATAGGGGGTCTCATTGAGAGCCAGCCTACCATGATCATGATGATGGAAGTGAAGTGGCATTCCCATTCTGGCCACCACACCAGGGATATGGTCCAAAAGGTATATCAAATAAACAAACCTTGGAACAGGAGGTCTCATCACGAGCCGGCCTGCCCACGTTTCGCTCTTTCCTCGTGAATGGCATTATGGTTAACTGGTCGCCAAGCCAGCATAATGGTCTACATTTTGACATAACAACATTCCTAAGTATACACAAAGGATTATGGTTCCGAGGGTAAAAAAACAACTCTGCCAAGGTTATGGACACCTGTTGGCAGCAGAGCACTGTTAATGGTATTGAAGTCACCTTGCTTACACCAATAGGTAAGATACTAATACTCTTTTGTTTCTTATATCCGAGCAACTAACCATATGTCATTTCCCGATTTATATATCGCATGAATATTTATCATTACCAATCATGGCAACGGAAGTGACCATGACCACTTGAGATTGGCAAGTACGATACATGTCCTATCCATCAGCCTCAAATCATAACACAGCAGCCTCTTATATAATATGCGATCAATTATCCACCTCGATTTCGGTAATTCGTTGTCCTTTTCAACATGGCATAATTCCATATGTTGTTCCTTTCTGACTTGATTGCAGACCGGGTGCCGCTCCTTTATTTGCCGGCTGGGACAGCCTCTCACATTGCGGGGGGGGAGGTTAACCTCATCATTCCCTGAATTACGTGTCAGCTCACCATTCGGGAAAGCTAGCATATGATGGTTTGGCATGGTTTAACGGCATGGCATTTCTATTTTTGTCACAAGTTACTTTCTGTTGCACTGTTGCATACTCTGTGTTTTTTCGAAACCTTGCGATTATCACCCTCTCTGTGTTTCATACAGAAAACGTAGTTGCCGTTCCATTTAGAATCTACAGTGAAACTATGGGAGGAAGAGCAATTCGAAGCGAGCCTCAACAGTTGACGATATCTGCTGCTGCCCGGGAGATCCTGGAAAGAGCAGGATGGTTGAATTATTTCAATCACCTACAGGAGTCCAACGAAACAGTGGCGATGGAATTCTTGCAGAACCTACAAGATGATCACTCCATAGTAAGAGGGAAGCGGATAGCGGTTACTGATGACATAATTGCAGAAGTTTTAGGGCTCCCAGCCACCGGACCGGTATGGACATTAAAAAAGGAACGATTACAGAAGGTCATGGAACTGTTTCAAGACAAAGGCCAGAATTTGACAATTAAAGGGAAGGGAGTTCTGCCAGCAACCCTAGGTGAACCCTGGATGGAGCTAGCAAGAACGGTGCAGAGTTATATTACTTGCGAAGGAAGAAAAGACGTGGTAAGACCACGACACCTTAAACTTTTAGCTATTTTAAAGCAGAGATGCTCTGTGAATTTACCCGCACTCCTGAACTCCTTACTGCATGATGCTGCACAAAGTATGAAAAAGGCACAGCACGTAGAATCAATCGTTAGTCATCATGGGTTGATACGACTAGTTGTTAGTTATGGTCTCAACCAACAGCAGAGCAGCTGGGAAGAGTTGATTGCACAAATTGAGGGGGGATTGACAGAACCATCCCCAAAACGCAGACATTCTATAAGCACACCGGAGTGTCCGGCAAAACGCGGAGAACATGTTGCTAGTACATCAGAACAACCAGAGTTACATCAAGAATCGGCAAAGCGTAAGCATGCCATTGATTCATCCGAGCAACCAGAGGAACCCAAAAAATCAGCTCGGTTAGCTCAGATGAGAGGAAGCATAAATAAGCCCAGAAAATCAGCCCGGTTGGCTCGGATAAGAGGAAGGCTGGAAAATCTTCAGGGAAGCACCAGCCAACCAGTGATAATTGAAGATGAGCAACCCGAAGAAGAAGCAGCCGAGCCTTCGGGAACAGAAATAGAAGCAGAAACTGAACAGGAGGAAGAAATGGGACAGTAGGAAGATAGCCCATTACAAGACCTATTGGGAGACGATGACTTGGCCGCAGTCCTAGCCAATATGAGTAAGTATGGTCAACCTTCTAGTTCAGAGGGCCCCCACGACAAACCCCAGGAAGAGAACATGCATGTTCATGATGAAGAGGAGGAAAATACTGAACGGGAACAATCTGTTCCCATGTCACAAGAGGAAAATCTAGAGGGAGTAGGAGAAGAAACAACATTTTCTCAGGAAGAGACAGAACCAGTCGAGGTCCCTACTCCAGAACAGCCAGAGCAGAGCAGTGAAGAAGAACCCCAAGAGGAAGATTTAGAAACCAGTCATGATCCAGTCTGCAGCAGACAGACTGTTGTTCCTTCGAAGGAAACACTGGAAATTAAGAAGTTGCGGAAGGAACGGAATAAATTATTGAATACGATAACCCAGCTCAGACAACAAATTAGGATTCTGAAAAAGAACCAGAAGGTAAGAAAGACTGGAGGGAGGAAAAAGAAGGCCAACAAGCGGCCTACTGTTCAAAACCCTACTGAGAACCCAGCTGCCGTTCCAGTTGATGCTGAGGAACAGACGGGTGTTCGCGTTAAAACAGAAAAGGATGATACAAGGATCAGTGACAAGAAAATTCAGACAGAGGCACCACCCTCAGGGGTAATAAGGGTTCTGAACTCCAAACAGCATAACAAGAAAGTTCAGGTAAAACTCCCGGCCTCCACTGACCTATGGAAGAAAGATCCGAAAACAAAAACCCTGCATAAGATGGTGAAGCAAGCCCAGCAAGAAGCCGAACAGCTTAGAGAGCAAACGGTTCCCCAAGAAAAATATGAAGAGTTACAGCAGCAACTAAGGGACGTCAGTCAATCCAAAAGCCAGGCCTTTGAAGGCTGGAAAAAGGAACAAGAGGAAGTTGCACAGGTAACCAGTAGACTAAATACTGTTATCAAACGGATGAATGACTTGTGTTCTTTATACAATGATGTTTTAGCATGTAGGGCCCCTGCTAAAAACTATGCTCTATTTTTATTAGAACGGTACTTACAATTAAAAATAAAAGCTGTTAGAGAAGGTACCCCAATACAAATTAACACTGTCAATGACTTTATAGACTGCTGTAAACATTATGGAGTGAAAGTCCAGAGGTTGTTGTGTGAACTTTATTTGCACGACCTTGTGCTAAGTCAGGAGACTGAATTAAACCCTGGCCCTTTCATTGGAGACATCCAATTCCAAGCATTCATTTCATTCGGGGTTAATTAGATTAAGTGGCTCAAAGCCTATGATACTTTCCAAGATCAGGAAAATGGTCTAGATTTACGGGTTAGGGCTGAGCCTAGGAACCCAGTACAGTTGTGGAGAGTTCATAGAAATCTTATAACGGCTCCTGGTGCCATTGAAACATTAGGACCTATGCATGAGGCACTCATTCAAGAGAGTTTAGAGTATTTTCTTTCTATCAAAGACGTGGCCATTAATGCAGCCAAATTTCGATACCGAATCTCTGATCCACACATCCAGCTCAGAGAACCATTTAAGTATGAGAACTTTGAGTTAGCTGCCGACCGTTTGAACCTCTATGGCGAGACCATTCGGAAAGCAGGATCATCCTGGTTAGGGTATAGATTTCGCACTCCAATTATTTGGCACCCTGCACCCGGATACCAGGCCCTGTATGATATGCCTGAGGGACAAACAGGTCAGTTCTTTGACTATCTAATCACTCAACATGGTTGTAGGCCTCCGCATGAGACTCCTTCTCCAGCATATTCTCTCACTGCATTACATGTCAACTACAATGTTTTCATGACGACATGAAACAAGGTAAGCAGGGGGGTGTGTGGAGTACTAAAAAGGTATGCTTTTGATCATTATTTCAGTGGATTTTTAATAGAATTTGTGAACCTTTTTGTGTCATGAATTTGGGAATTAATAAGTAACCATAACAAAACATGTGAGAATCGATATACAAGACTTAGCCACTGATAATGGTTATTTTCTATACAGGAAAAGGAGAAAACAAGGGATTGTCGTTCCAAAGGGAAAGACAAAGTCGAGATAACTGCTATCTCTCTGGACGAGAACCGAACGCAAACAAAGAGAAACAGATCAAAGCAAATCGGCTCGGAAAAGAAGGAGAGGATACCAGCTCAGCGCAAAAGAAAAGACAGGATGAAGAGTTAACAGTTTGGCGAATCCCTCAGGATCTTCGATCCTGAGTGATCGATGCTTTATTTACCTTGTCACTTGGACATCTCCGCCGTCGTCTTTATATAAAGAGACAGCACTGTTAGCTTGAGATATAGATAGATATAGAGATGAAGAATACGCTTTCATGTAATTTCTGTAAAACATCAGCTTTGATTATTAAGTTTCGTTGAGAACTGGTTCAATGTATCTTTGACCAATGCATTAATGGAAGTTTGGTGATTATTTCATCTCTGCGACTGGATTAACTTCAAGCGGTGTATCCTTGGAGGCTAAGGGCCCGGCCCCGAAGGACACTTGCTTCTGTACCATTACGACTTTATTTCTGTGTGGTTTGTTTATCATTGTCATTTGGTAATTTGGTATGTTTTATAAGTTTATATTACATGCTCTGTTAAAGATTGAATCATTGAAGTTTTTGCAGATAGAATCGTGCGTTGACTCTACATTAAGTTATTAATCCTTTCAAGAGTTCATTACATGTTCTCACTGTTATGTTACAGAGCTGTTATATTAACGTTCGTGTTGTGTGCGTTTCTAATGAATCAGTATTGTTCCATAATTCATTAATCGTTGTTGTTGTTCCATTAATATGATTTGTGTGAATTGCCTTTAGAGTGAAAGAATGTTATCTGATTGCATAGAGAGTATTTGAGTTAAGTTACAACCCGCGGGACTTAGTTATTCAATTGCTGTTCCATTTTAGACTTGTTGTTCCATTCCAGAATTGCTGTTCAATCCTTTATTCGCTTTGCTGTTCCATTTCCTTACAGTTGTTGGTTTGGTGTGAGAGATGATCTAAGGCTGTAGTGAGTAGTGGCAGTCACTGTCTAGCTCCCAGGCTCATGGTCTATGCTCTAGTTTCCTTTCCATCAGTTTCCTAAGGGATGGGTTATCACTGCCGAACCCTTGACTGATAAACTATTGAGTTTTCTGAGTGTGTGATTTATTCTTTGAAGTAATTTAGTTATCAGCAAGCATCTGTTTACTCTTGTATTTCTTAAGCACTGTACTACTAGCATTACTCTGACAAATGATAGCCTCGGATTGAGTCACTCTTTGTAATAAAAAAACGCTCCTGGATTGACATATTAATGTGAGGTAATTAGAGGTGAAAGAGACCCTTTTTATAGCTCTACAGTGTTAATGGTCAGTGTTAGTTGTCATGCCAAGGAGGGAGTGAAAAGGTATGCTAAGCATTGGTAAGGCATGCTAGGGAATATCAAGGCATGTTAAGAATTCCCAAAGTGTGCTTGGGAGTTCCAAGGTGTGCTAATTATATCATGTGCCAATTAATAGTGCCAAGATATGCCAATACATGCTAGGTGCTAAGGATGTGGTGCAGGGTGCCAGGGTATATCAATATATGTCAAGGCAACAAAAGGAAGAACCAATAAGAGGGTTAATAAGTCAGGACTTTATCTTTTTGAAAAGGGGCATGCTAGGCACACTAATGATAGGTCCCAATACATGCCAAGTGGCATTGTGTGCCAAGTGCTAATGTATGTCAATGCATTCAACCAAGGTGTTCCAGGGCATGCTAGGGACTATATGCAGCATGCCAACACATGCTAGGAGAGTTCCATGTTGTGCTAGCACATGCCACCATGTGCTTGGGCGTCAGTGTCATCACAAGATGTTCTAGGTACAAAGATGTTCCAAGAGATGTGGGGTGCTAAGAAATGTTAGTGTGTGCCAAAGCATTAATTTAAGGTGTGCCCAGATTGTTGAGGATTTGTAGGTCTTTCTCATTAATAGAATTGTCAGAGCTCGATTATGTATTAAACAACATATTTCCTACACACAATAGTGGAACTTTATCTAAATGGAATTTTCTAGATAATAAACTTAATAGATATGAATCATGTGTTGACTCATAGGAAATCTCTATTCGACTAGTCATTACTTGAGGGAAATGATACACGCTTATTACTTCTTAAAAAATTGACTGACCCTAACCACTATTTCCTTGGACATATTATAAAAAATACTCAACAATAATGGTATTAAATCATTATCTTTTGACAAAAAATATATTAACAGGCACATAGCGTCATCAAAAACTCATTGGAATGATCAATGATGACGGACATTTTTTGATCATCACCAAAAGTAACAAAAAGAGCATTGGTGAGGGTCATTAAAAGTTCGTCACTAGAAGTGTCACCAAAGAGAGAATTAGTGATGGGCCTTTAACGACCCCCACCAAAAGTGAAATGTCTTTGGTGACGGACCATAAAGGACCATCACTATATACACTTACAGTGACAGTTTTTAGTGATAAATGATGATGGACATTTTTTGACCGTCACCAAAAGTAACAAAAAGAGCATTGGTGAGGGTCATTAAAAGTTCGTCACTAGAAGTGTCACCAAAGAGATAATTAGTGATGGGCTTTTAATGACCCTCACCAAAAGTTTCATTGAAAATGTCTTTGGTGACGGACCATAAAGGACCATCACTATATACACTTACAGTGATGGTTTTTTAATGACCGTCACCATATGTGACATTGGTGACGGACCTTAAAGGTCCGTCACAAGCATGACCCTCACCAATGTTTTTTTTCTTGTAGTGATACAAGAAAGAGGATGAATGACTGAAAAATATTATGAGACATGACGAGAAGAATCACTACCCTCTTCCTTGAGCTTTTATGACATCAATTAGGTCTCTCATCCATTTTCTTAATAATTACAAGTAAATACATGAAGTAACCATGACTTGAACCAATATTATAATCAAAATAAAACTGTGTGAATAATAATTAGATAACATCCATTAAATCCACACCTTAACAAGTAAAAATTCAAGAGAACTTAAATTTTATTAAACATAAGCAAGAGCCAACCAGGTTTGGTACTCTCACATACCACTAGACCATAGACATGGATGAGACAAATATCTTTTCAGCCAGTCACCCCTATGCCATATTCCAAGAATTAATGTGGGATCTTATGGATAAACCAATAAAAAAAAAAACAAGGGAATCTAGAGGTTAAACCATCTCTACCTCACCATACCATAATCACACTTAAACTGATGTTGAGATCACAAAACCGAACCAAACTTGGAATGCCTCTGGATGCCATCACTATCCTTGAGGAATTTTTTTTCTCCTTGTCTCTTAAGATTTACTGCAATCCACACTGGATCACTAGGCCCTAAACCAAGACACCACCCTCAGGATTTATCATGTGTCCCACCAAAATTGGTCAAGAGATTCCTAGGCCTTTGGGAATTTTCTCAGACCACTGTCACCCAAATTCCAAAAACCATCTGACAATTCCAATGCTCAAAACCGAGATCAATCCCATCACACCATGGCTATCCAGAAAAATGCAAGGCAACGCTGAAAACCATTGCCAAAACTTGGAAAAACCATGCCACTGAAAAAAAGAGAACCAAATACCAACATGCATAAGCCATGCATGTCCAAACCAGCTAGGAAATCACACATAAAATATGTTACCATAAATTATTCTTGTTCAAGATTCTTTATCCTTCTCTTCCTTTCTTGATATTTTCCTTCCTTTCCTCTCCTTGTCCTTCCTTTACTTGCTTTCCTCTTTCTTGGTCCAATGTTGGAATGCTCCAAGAAAAAATCTAAGTGCCCAAGAGTGAGTGAGTGAGTGAGAGAGAGAGAGAGAGAGAGAGAGAGAGAGAGAGAGAGAGAGATGAGAGAGCTTGAATACTGAACTGCCAAAAGGTACCAATTTCTCCTCAAAAACATTTTTACCAATGAGGCCTCTATTTTCTTTATTTTCCATTATTCTCCTTCAATTTCCTTATCACATGCAACCTGTGACCTTTCACCTTCCTTTTCTCCTAATTTCCTTTATTTTCATAAATAATGTGCCAAAAATAATGTTTTCCTCTTTAGTGCCTTAGCCCTTGCTTTTGGAAATTTTCGTTTAGCCATAAACACATCTAGTGATACCCACTAGGATATCTTTGCCCCACATTTAGCTTGGAATAAGTTTCCCTTAATTGTGTTCTTATTGTTTACCTTTATTAACTTTTATTACATAAGCTTTTAACCCAAGTTTGTTACATTCAAAGGGTAGAAAATGTTGTTAGTCCTATTTTTAATGATCATCTTATAAATTATGTTTTATAATAGGTTAGCTAATTACTCATAAACAACACACTAAGAATGTTATACACAATGGGCTATGTTTCTAGGATTCCATTATTCATACATTATATAGATTCATCACTTTGAATCTCATACTTGGTTGGTTCCCTAGCTTATTTGGCATAGTATGCTTCCTTCTTTTAGTAATTGTAACTTTCATTTTTTCATGTAAAAGTATCTAGCAAGCAACATGCATCCCATAAAAATCTTATTAAGATTACTATGGAGCACATAATATAAGTTTGATGTTGACCTTATTTGTCACAGTGAGTATATGGTTCTAACTTCTCATGGACATGCTATCCATGAGACCCTTATGCCCATGTTTACATGCATTAACATGCTTCATGCATGCATCAAAATTCTACATTGAATGTTAAATGAGGAGAAGGGGATAGAGGTTGGTGCATTGAAAGAGAAAAAATAATTCATGACTCACAACATGGTGGAAATTGACAAAGAGGGTTCCTTTTCCCTTTTCTCACAGTAATTTTTCCACCAGTCCTTCACATTAGAAGCGGCATTAATTAATTTGAAACTAATATTCTCCCTATCATAGAAACTATTGGCTGAAAATAACCCTTCAACAGATTCAACTATTTCTCTGAAACATCTGCATATTTTTTACCTTCAAATATAGGGATATTGAGGTTCACTTGTACCTTGAAGGGGGCAACACCTCTGAAGTGACTTCTAGATGAAGATGCATCATCAGTGGGCATTTTTTGAAGGATCTAGGAAATTTTTTCTATCATCTCATTTATTTTCCACTCAGGGGCTTCCTTGAGCAACAGTTTGAGAGGATCTCCTGCTCCCTCATATTTTTTTTCTTCTGCCATGGGAGGTCGTCAGTATCATCAGGGACGGTCTTGTAAGGTTTCAAATAGTTCAAGTCCTATCTCTTTATACCCCAAACTCACTGGGGACATGCATAGAGAAACAACACGCCGCTTTGATACCACTGATCCAGGTTTATGCAAGAACGAAATGAAATATAGATATAAATAGAAACATAGAGGTACAATGAAAACATAACTTTAATTCATTAATAAAAAAGTACTAAAAATGGTTACATGGAGAATGTAAATAAACAAGCTTGGAAAATCATAGCTTATCTCTGAGAAGCAATGTGGTGGCGACATGCCTTTTGAACTGTGATACAATGAGGCTCGAAGGCCTTTTTATCATTATGAAACAACGGGAAACCTTGAACATCCAAAAACATACCCCTAGGAGATGAAGCACAAAAATATTATGGGCCCTGTTGGGGTTAGTTGGAAATTTACCTTCCCAGGCTCGTAACTTTGGCATATAATTAATGACCCAAAAAACTTCCAAATATAGTAATTTTTCCTATAATTAAGGAAACTAAAACAAGAAACATCGGGGTTCACTAGAGAAATTTTGAGGTCTAAAATGGGCCTTCTAAGAAAAATGTACAACGAAAATAAACTTTATAAGAACAAATAGGATTCAAGATGATGATGTCAACCATGGGGGATGATTCACCATTTTTGGGGTAAAAAAGTAAAAAGATTAAAAAATAATAAAATAATAAAACTACTTTTTAAACTTCTCTCTCTAAGGTTCTACTAGAATTTTGAGCAGGAGTAATCGTTGGATGAAAAAATTAATTCCTCATCCAAGGAGTAACCATGTTGCATACTTTCGATGGACCTTGCTACAAGAAAAATAAAAAATATATGAAAAAGCGTGATTGCAATCACATTTTTCATGTATTTCTCATTTTTTTGTGTAGAAGGGTCTATCGAAATTATGAAACATGGGTACTCCCTAGATCAGGAATAAAATTATGCATCCAACGATTGTTTTCGCTTGAAATTTGAGTAAACCCATAGGGAGATAAGTTGAAAATACAAGCTGAAAAAGTAGTTTTTTTTTTCCCCTCCAAAATTTGATTATGCAATCAAATATTTTTTATTATTTCCACTATTATTTTATAATTTCCTTAGGAGACCCATTTTAGACCTCAAAATTCCCTTAATGCCAAGTGTGATAGTTGGGTGGCCACCAGTATCCACCTGGATCAATTACCTCTACCATTTACCAGACATATTATTACTTTACTCGTGATATTTCCTAGTGCATTATTTACAAAGGTAACATTACCTTTGCTAATAGGTTTTAATGAAAAAAATATATTTGTCTCCTAACATGTGCTTGGAATTTCCATTATCCACATACCACTCACTCCCGCCATTTTGAGCATATGAAACCATACTACAATTTTATTCATTTTCGTTTTTCTTCCATACCTTAGTTTGCTAGATTAATTGTTTAATTTGAAGATATGGACTTTTTTATGAGTCTAAAAACAATTTCTCTGTGACCAAAATTGTAGCAGATATAACATTGAATCAAATTGTTCAAAGGATAGAATGAATTTTTCATACTATTTTTTCCTCTCCTCTTCCTATGAAACTGACAATATCTTCTTTATGGAACACTTTTCCTGAACTACATAGCCTTATTCCCATAATTATATCAAGTAAAACAATATCTTGGAAATACATTGTCATACATGGTAATGGTCTAATTTCTGGAGTTTGTTAGTGTGGTTCTTGAGGTAATTGAGCTTGTCTTAGGCTTCAATTTATTTTTTGACTTGTCTTCTATGTGTTGTTATAATTTTTTTGAGTCAAAATCAACATGATCCTTTTATATTGGAAATGTTGATTCGCTTGAGAGTTTCTTACATTGGATTAATTATTCACAACTTGATCAAAGGTAATAGCATTCTTACATTTCACATCAAATGTTGAGTTTGAATCGACCTCAAATCATATTCATGTTCTTATATATGATGGTCTTTATGCATCAAGAAGTCCATTTAAGATTTTTTTCCCTTTTCCAAAGTTTTCGTTAAAACTCACGTGGCTTTTTTCCTTTACAAGTTATTTCCTTGGAGAAACAATTTCTCCTCCAAGCCTTTCACATGGTTGATTTTTCTCATTGAATTGTTGATTTATAGTTTCTTAGATCTTCTTTCTTTCTTCAATATTTGGAAGTAGTGGTTCTATTGCTTCGGCTTTATCCTTGACTAGTAGTTCCTTTTGTAGTTTGTTATTATTCTTTAGCCTTTGGAAATCTTCAGGAGTACTGATAAACTCTCTTGTAAGGTCAACTACAACCTCTTATCCATCAAACTCAACAAGTTGTATTTCCAGATTTTCTATGGTCATGATCATAAATGATATTGAGATTTCATGAGTTCTATCCTCACCTGGTGATTGGTTGTCTTCAATCTCAGAGGAGTTGGAGTCTTGATTGTATAAATGTTTCTTTTTAGCCTTCTTTTTGTTCTTTTGATTTTTTATAAACTTCTCCCTAGGGTAATATTAATTCTTCTTCTTATTAGGACACTTAGATGCATAGTGACATACTTTACCACAATTAAAGCCATGAAAAATTTTAGGGGATAATATTCATAGGTGGGCTAATTTTTCATGTTTTTTCCAAAAAAATTATTTTCCAATTTCCCATTTTTTTATAAAAATAATTCTCACAAATTTTACAATATAAAATTATTTTATGTTAAAAATCACCAACATTATATAGATAGTATATATAAAATCATTATAATTTTGAATAATTTTATAAATACATCAATAAACATTTTATAGTCTACATATTAGGGACTAGTGAGATTCGTCGATTTTTTAAACTTCAAGATAATTTTCTATCCTTAAAATTTTCCCTGATTAAGTCACTAAAATGCTAGCTTACCTTTGTACTTTCCTGATGCTCTCTTGAGATTTCTCACAAACTTGGCCTCTTCTTCATCTGAGTCACAACACGAGTCACTATGTTCTTTCTTGGGCCTCTTATTTTCTTTGAAGGTTGAATCATTTGTTGTAGAATTTCCCTCAGAAATCTTCATCTCATTGGCAGTAATAGTGCCAAGTAATTGATACAATTTGAGATACTTAAGGTTTTTCATTTACTCAATGGCTGAAACTTTTGTATTAAATCTCTTATGGAGAGATCTTAGCACCTTTTGGACTACTATTGGATCTTTTAGTTCTTCATCGATACCTCTTGTTGTATTCATAATTTCATTAACCCTAAGAAATTATTTTGCAATATCTTCATCATCATGCATATTTAAAGAATCATATTGCATTATAAAACCCTTAATTTTTTTATTTATTTATCTTGATATCACCTTCATAGTAGCTACTCATTTTTTCCCATATTTCTTTTGAGTAGTGAAATTCATGACCTTGACTAGTTTTGATTTAGGTAGGAAAATGCATAAGTCATTCATAACCTTGGAATTTCATTTAAAATTCAATATTTTGATCTCTAGTAATCATGGCTTGAGGATTTTGATATTTTTCTCCAATTATGTCCCAAAAATTTCCACCAAGAGATTAAATATATATTTCCAGTCATACCTTCCAAAAAACATTGTTTATTCCATTGAACATAGGTGCCTTGTTGGTGTATCATCCTTCCTAGTTTTCCATTGCCCATAATATTTCTTCCATATTATAAATTAATCTTCATGTAATTTTTCCTTTGATACCAATTGTTATAAACTAGGATAATATTGAGAGGTGGGTGAATCAGTGTTGTGAGAATTTAACTTTATTTCACAAGGTAAACAATAATTAAACACCAACAATCTCTTTAACGACAATTCATGTAGGAATCATTATTAACCAACAAAATAAGCACATATGTAACACACAAGGACTTAAATATTTTCGAAATTTATTTTACAAAGGAAAGCTTCAACTTCTTGTTACATTAATTTATAGGCTTCAACCTACTTGAGAGCTTCAACCCCAAAACCATTGGATTCTCAGGCTCCAACACGAAGGAAGCTACTACTCCATATATTATCAACTACTACTGAAAGAAGATATAACCCCTAAGTTTATCTGCCTCCACTAAAAGGAGCTACAACCCCTGAATTTCAAAGATCTGAAAATGGGTGGATAACTTGAAATTCTTCTACACAAGAGCCTCCCACTCAATGAAACAAATAAATGATCGTGCTTATACATGACTGTGTGGAATTTTATACTTGAGATAGGTGTATGTTTTCTTAATTGTTTAAGTGCTTTAAGAACATTTATTTTTTTCTGATATTAATCATGTGAAACAACCATAAAGTGCAAAAAATAAGCATCAACATGTAACATAAAATTAAATAAAGGAGTTCACCCGAATATCGTGGGCTACGTCTCCTTGAGCCTATGTCAACTGACTTGACTCTTTGGGATTATGATGTATAAATTCTTTTACAAGTTAAAAAATCAACTCCAATGGTTATTTTGGATTTACCATTGGGTTACGAATATCATCATACCCCTGGAATGGATTTCATCACTCTGAAGATAGAACTAAGCTTCCCTTAGACTTGATCTCTGTTGTTGTTGCCTTAAGCTTCCTTGAGATTCACTATGGCACTAACTCCCTAAGAAATCATTTTATGTCCTTGAAACCTCACCTACTATCTCCAGCATACATGATACCTCCAAAATATACTGATCATTTGCTCAAAATGAGCTCTGCCTCCCCAAACTAGTCCTTCATCCATTGTTAGCTCTAGGCTGCCCGAAAATTCTATGTGGATTTGTGACATTCAGAAGTCTCCCAATGACTCTAAAATTCCTTTCATTGGATTAATAATGTCTGAAATATTCAGAATAGACTATTCATTTTCATAAATTTGTGTCTGGCTACTCTAGTTATGCCTCTAACACCTGGTGGAACCCCCTGGCTCTAGGTTCACTAAAAAATTCCCTAAAGCATATTGGGCTTCATAACTCCTCAAAAGCTTCTAAAAATCCCTTCAATGGATTCAAAAGTTTCATTCTAGTCATAAATGACTATTTTTTTGCTGAGAATGGATACTGGTTGCTCTGGATTGGCCTCATTCCCCTAATAGCACCTAATGGCCCTAGAACTTCTCTGAAGCAAATCGGCCTTCAAAATTTCTCTACAGGCTCTAAAAACCACACCATTAGTTCCATAATTTATAAAACATCCAAAATTTACTATTGGATTCCTCAGTAAGGCCTCTAGCTGCCCTAGCTAGGCCTCAAACTGCTGTTGGCCCCTAGTGGCCCTAGTGGCCCCTAGAAATTTTCTGAAGAAAAACCTACTTAAAATCCCTTTGATGGCTCTAAAACCCTCATCAATGACTCTAGAATGTCGAAGAAAGTAAAAATCAACTATTCACACTCTCAAAATGGTCGAATCTAGCTCAAGATAGAGCCTATTCAATTTTTGTCCAGTGACCTCGAAAAGCTCCACTAAATGTGGAGGAACTGCACTTAACTCCAGTTAAAACAGGCATAACCTCCATTAAAGGCGCGCTAGCCAAAATTACCACTAGGATAACAACAACAATAAATTTTTAGTTGGGATGTTGGGCACATGGCCCTAACCCCGCGGTCTTCAAACCATAACCGCAGGCGGATAAACTACGCAAGTTAATAAACTATTGGTTGGACATCACATGTGACAAGTTGTAATCATAACTGAGGAAAGTTAGGGGCTCAACACTTGGCACTGTTCATGAGCGATGCCCATGTGGGGAGGGGCTGGCGGCTCTAAACCCCCATATGTGATTTCATAAACATTTAAATAAAACGTGCGGACTATGATTAATAAGAAAATCTGGTTCAGCAAACGGTTAAGGCACCCACGTGCTGGGACGGAGTTCTCAGGGTCAACTCCTATCCCTGACCAAAAATTTTAATACAAAAAACCTAGGCCACATGGCGGCCTCCAATCTTGCCACATGGCAGTCTCCGAGCCTGCCACGTGACGGCTCCTGATTGGATAAAAAATATGTATACCCAATAATAAGGTGCTGCTTGCCATGATCCGACTGGCCTAGAAGGAATATTTCAAGGAATATTTTGAGGAATATTCTAGGGATATTCCCTGGAATATTCTTTCCTTTTTTTTGAATTTTCAAAACCCAGTCAAACCTGGTCAAAGGTCGAAAATTGCAGTTTATTAAACTTTTCAAATTGCGATAACTTCTTCATACGGTGTCAGTTTTTCGAACCGTTCACGGTGCCAAAATCAGGAGTATGAGATCTATCCGGTCGCTTAGGCTTGACACACTTTTGAAAACTTTGGAATTTCAGCTATCACTTAGGTCCTTAATCCAAATTTGATCACACCTCCCGATTGGGAATATTTTGGACCCCAAAAGACTAATTTCCTGATCTATTCAGTAGATGAGAGTACAAAACCCTCATTTTTCCAGCCTCCATACACTTTTCCTTGGTTGTATTAGTGCCTTTAAGCCCAAAATCTAAAGGAGTCAACACTTCCCCTCTTAGATGTCTTGTCCTCCTGTCAAGAATTGTCTTCCTCGAACTCATCCAGAAATTCCTGGCGAGAAATTTATAGAAGGTAGCTGAACATCATGTCCTTGATCATCGATCCAAGGTGGCTCAAAAAAACTTGAGATTAAAACATAAAACATGCATACATAACTAAATTTTTATATGTACAAATGAATGTATGTCTTACTAGGTCAAGAAGTCAAACCACTTCTTACCAAGCCACTTCCATGGCAATTTTTGCTGCTGAAAATCTTCTTCATGTGAAACATCTATTCTCACATCAATGATGGAATATTTGGTTCCACTTTCACCTGTATTTTTATCCTCTTGCTTCAAATGCTTGGGATGATTAGTTGGATGCAATGTACAACATTGGGAAACAACATGTCCCTTCTTCTGGCAATGTGTGCAAGTCTTTTTCACCTTCTTTTCAAGTTGCCTTTGCTTCAAATGTTTCCTGTATGCCTTCAATCTCTTCCAGCATCTCGAAACATCATGGTTACATAGACCACAATATGCACAGTAACTCTTTCTTCCTTTCATGCATGCAGAATTTTCATGCTTGCCATAAACATAATCAACTTGACTATGGAAAGAATTATACCTCAAATGCTAATTTGCATGTCCATATTTTTTACCTTCTTGAGGAGATGAACTTGTAGAGATTCCATCTTTATTTTGAAGACTAACGTCAGTCTTCATGTCTTGATAGTTTTCCGAACTCTCATGCTCACCATAAGCTGCATGTCTACAAACATCTTGCTACAACAATGGCAATGAACTTGAAAAAAAACTTGACATGTTTGTGGTTTATAACTTGTAAAAAAATTTCTTTTTGAAGTTGTCTCAAATGCCTTCATGAATTTGGAGTTTTCGCCATAAGATTGAACATAGCCTAGACCAAATTTCTTAGGTCTTTCCTCAACCAAAATAGGATCAACCATGCCTTGTCCATGTTTGAATAAACCCCTGCCTTCATAGCCCATTTTTAACATTAACTTGGACCCTATACCTCTAGTGTGTTTTTAAAATTAACCTAGACATATTTCTGAAGAGGAATTTGACGAAAAATTTGAGTGATTTACCTCTGCTTCACGCATGTTCTTGGTTAAGGCCTCTTGGGCTTGATGGAGTTTCATCTACATCTCATGCATTATTTGAATAATTCCTTCTTTCTCTTGCTTCATAGAAACCAATTTCTCATGAAGTATAGTTCTTTCCCTTCTTCCTTCATACAGAATCTCAGCCATATCCTTTAGGATGTAGAAGTCTTGCTTCATCTGTTCATCGAAGAATATTGTGAAGGAGGATGATTTTGAAACCTCACTTGAAGAAGTTGTCATCTTATGAAAATGAACTAAAAAAATTTTCAACAACAATTCAAAAAGCTTCAAAACAATTTTGACAAAGCTTCGAAACAAAATGGCTGTAGATTCAAGCTCTTCTTCAAGCAGCCTCTTTTTAAAACTCCCTCTTGTGCTTCAAGGTTTTCCTTGAGGTCCTTTGGGTAAGGAGAATGCATTTAGCCTTATTCCTTCTTGTACTCTTCTAGACTTAGCTAATAGTATCTTCCCTTCACCCCTAGCAAACTCAAACTTGTAAGCATCAGGAAATTTGCAAACAATAAAATTCTTCACACAGTTAAACACCTTTCAAGTCAAACAAGCAAAATTGTGCTCTATCAAGCAAGAAAACTAGTGCTCTTTCAAGCAAGAAACCTAGTGCTTTAATACTAACCTGATCTGAAAATGGGTGGATAACTTGAAATGCTTATGTGCAAGTGCCTCCCACTCAGTTAAACAAATAAATGATCGTTATTATACATGATTGTGCGAAATTTTATACTTGAAATAGGTGATATTTTCCTAAATGTTTAAGTGATTTAAGAACATTTGTTTTTTCTGATATTAAGCATGTGAAACAACCATAAAGTTCAACAAATAAGAATCAACACACAACAGAAAATTTAATAAAGGATTTCACCTGAATATCGTGGGCTACGTCTCCTTGAGCCTATGTCAACTAACTTTTCTCTTTGGAAGTATGATGTATAAATTATTTTACAAGTTACAAACTCAACTCCAATGGTTATTTGGGTTGTTCCATTGGACTTATAATATCATCATACCCCTGGAATGGTTGTCATCACTCTGAAGATAAAACTAGGCTTCCCTCAGACTTGATCTCTATTGTAAGTGCCTTAAGCTTCCCTAAGATTCACTGTGGCACTAACTCCTTAATAAATATTTTCATGTCCTTGAAACCTCACCTACTTTCTCTAGCATACATGATACCTCTAAAATATACTAAGTATTTTCTCAAAATGAGCTCTGGCTCCCCAAA
This sequence comes from Pinus albicaulis, assembly GCA_034641835.2. NCBI lineage: Eukaryota > Viridiplantae > Streptophyta > Pinopsida > Pinales > Pinaceae > Pinus > Pinus albicaulis. Next base: position 426,007,789 of record CM076582.1, read on the forward strand.
CTAGGCCTCCATCCACTATTGGCTCTAGGCTGCATGAAACTTCCCTGTGTCTTCTCGACCTTCAAAAGTCTCCCAATGACTCTGAAAATCCTTTCATTTCATTCCAAATTTCTTAAATAGTCATAATAGACTATTCATTTGCATAAATTGGCCTTCGGCTACTCCGGTTACGCCTCCAACACCTGGTGGCACCCCCTCTCTATGGGTTCACTAAAAAATTACCTTAAGCATCTCGGCCTTCAGAAGTCCTCAAAATCTTATAAAAATCACTTCAATGGATTTAGAAGGCTCATTACAATCAGAAATGACAATTGGTTTGTTCAGAATGGATATTGGTTGGTCTGGATTGACCTCATTCTCCTTTAGGTACCTGATGACCCTAGTGGCCCTTGGAACTTCTCTGAAGAAACTAGACCTTCAAAAGTTCTCTACAGGCTCTAAAAACCACACCATTAGTTCCATAATTTCTAAAACATCCAATATTGACTATTGGATTCCTGGGTAAGGCCTATAGCTGCCCTAGCTAGGCCTTAGACTGCTGCTAGCCCCTAGTGGACATGTGGCCCCTAGAACTTATCTGAAGAAAAAACTTGCTAAAAAGTCCTCTGATGGCTCTGCAACCCTCATGAATGAGTCTAGAATGTCCAGGAAAGTTTAAATTTACTATTCACACTCTCATAATGGTCGAATCTAGCTCAAAATAGAGCTTATTCAATTTTTTTCCAATGACCCCTAAAAAGCTCCACTAAATGTGGAGGAACTGCACTTAACTCCAGTTAAAATAGACATAACTACCATTAAAGCCACACTGGAAAAAATTACCACCAAGATAACTATGAAAATAAATTTTTGGTTGGGGTGTTGGGCACATGGCCCTAACACCGCAGTCTTCAAACCGTAACCGCCAGCAGATAAACTGCGTAGGTTAATAGACTGTCGGTTGGACTTCGCATGTGACAAGTTGCAACCATAACTGTGGACAGTTAGGGGCTTAAGCACTTGGCCTTGGTCACGGGTGACATCCATGTGGGGACGGGCTTGCCCCTCCAAACCCCCATATGTGATTTCATAAACATTTAAATAAAACGCATGGACTATGAATGTTAAGAAACTCTGGTAGAGCAGACAGTTAAGGTGCCCGCGTGTTGGGCAAGAGGTCTTAGGGTCGACTCTTGTCCCCAACCAAAAATTTTAATACACTAAACCTGGGCCACTTGGTGACCTCTGGGCCTTCCACGTGGCAACTCCTGATTGGATAAAAAATCCTTATGCCCAATAATAAGGTGACAGTTGTCATGATCTGACTGGCCCAGAAGGAATATTCCAGGGAATATTTCGAGGAATATTTCCTGGAATATTCTTTTTTTTTTTTTCAAAACCCAGTCAAACCTGGTCAAAGGTTGAAAATGGCAGTTTACTGGACTTTTCAAATCACGATAACTTCTTAATACAGTGTCAATTCTTTGAACCATTCACAGCACTGGAATGAACAAGATGTGATCGAAACGGTCTCTCAAGTTTGACACACTTTCAAACACTTTGAAATTTGAGCTATCACTTAGATCCTTGATCCAAATCTGATCATTCAGGATACAACTTTCTATACCTCCTTGGTTCATATTTCATTCATTTTCAAACTCAAACAATGAAAACATATCTTTTACAAATAACTTTTCTTTTTTTCTCAATCACACACCCCAATCACCAATGCAATCTCTACTACAAAATCACCATAAAATTCCTTCAATGATTTTCTTCTCTAATATCTTTATCATCCATAGTCTTATTGACTCAATTTATGCTTATAAAGAATAAGATTTGATATTCTTAGATTTAGAACTTTAATTAAGTTCATGTATTTCCTTCATTTCTTCAAGCTAAATGATTTATTCTTATTGTTGAACCTATTTATACATGAGTTATCTATGTGTGCAAATCATCTTCAAGTCCTACATGCTAATATTAAATCAACCTCTATCTTAATCAAATTGATTTCTCTAATTTTGTAAGTTATAGGATTTTACTGGGAGCCTTAGTAGCAATTCCAAACATAGCTAACTGCTAGATAGGGAAACAATGCTAAATTCTCTTCCAATTAAAAATTTGTTCACCAAATTCAGCAAGTGCCACTAAGTTGTGTACAAACTCATCTCTATATTTGGAAAACTACAAAATATTCAAACTCTGCCAAATGCTTTTCCAATTTCTTCATTTAATGTCAAGCTACCCAAGTGTCTTTATTTTGGCCCCTTCATCCATATAACTGAGTATTGATACGATAATTTTATTTCCTAGGCTTATCAACTAGCTAAATTTTCAAATGACATCCTGCTTATGTTACTAGTTCTACATGGCCTCTTAGTATTTATTGAGATTTCACCCAAAAAGGGCCCACATGGCCACCTAAAAGGATCACAAACACATGAAATGTGTCCTTGATCCAGACTACCAAGTCATCTACCACTTGATGCCATGTCATACTACTACTTTCCCTTTTCTTTTTATTCCATGTCATCGTTTGAACGATGTCACTATGCCAAGTCATCAGTGAATGCCCCATCAGGTGTTGGAAGCCTATTAAACCCTAACATGTTGTTTAATCGATGTGATTGTAGTCATTATATTTATTCATCCTCTATTGTTGGATCTCATGGGGTGCCAGACAATGTGGTAACTCTCACGCAATTATTCGTCCAATGGCCATTGATATTTTATCACTTGTGTGATCCATGGATGGACTAAACCACCATTTAACCATCACCCTCTCCCAACCTTGGTAGAATGAAAAAAAATCACCAAGTATTAATGCACTACATTCACCATGAATTTTGGCCCTACAAATTTGTCTTTAAACCTAAAAAAATGATTGGCAATCTCCTCCCCTCCAGGGGGTATTTTTCTGACTTTAATATACCTTTGGAAAGCTCCCTTCAAGTCTTATCAATTTGAGTAGTTTAAAATCTGATTTGAGTTGATCTATTGATCCAAAATATGATAAGAAGATTTTTCTTCATAACTACATGTTTAACCATTTCATCAATATACCTTTAGCCTACATAAAAATATGATAATAGAAATGTAGTCACTCAATATCTAGGGCTTGATAATGGGTTTTAGGGTTAATATGGGACTTATCTAGGGCTTAACAACATAATTAATTAAATTGGTTTTGATAGATGATATAGCTTATGCTAATTTAGATTATAATAATATATTATAATTTGATTTGATTTTAGATTTTGAAATAGGGTGCGCTTCAAAACAAGTGATACTAATTTCCAATATGTAACATTCATAAATTTTATGCACTTACCTTATGCAATATACTGAATCATTTCCAACCAAGTGATGAAAATTTGCAACATTATAGATACTACAACCTGAGTATGTAATATTCCAAATAGGAAAACAACAGTAATACAAAGAAAACAAAGACAAAAAATGCAGCAATATCGAAAATGCATCAAAACACCATAAATAGATCCAGAAATTGCTGAGCCATTTTATTAATATGGAGGTGAAAAAGAAAAAATACAACAGTTTTGAAATGATATCACTCAAGCCGACAGAGATGGCTAGAATGGCCCTCAAGCTCCCCCACTGAAACATTGTGTAACTATTTCTCTACTGGACTCTCTCACTACGCTGCCCTTGTTGGAAATGTTGGAAATGTTGTTGTTGGATTAAAAGGGCTGCATAGATGAGGTTGTTTTGGTGCTCAGAAAATTTTGGGATTTGGACATTGGACTCTACTCACAAAACCTAGAAAAATCTAGAAAGGAATTCTGGATTGGCATACACCGAAAAATCACCCTCCTAGGGTATGAAAACCCACTTCTACTGGGTATGCAGTGATATGAGCTGAAATGAAAAATAAAATGTTGCAACAACTTCCATGCAACTCAAATGTTGAAGGGTTGATCCCTTAATTAGATTCCAAGCGGTAATGCTATGGAATCTCACCCTCCTTTAGATCTCTCTACTGCTACACTGTGTAAGTCACTAGATGATGGTGCTGCTCTAGAGGGTTGCAAATGGCCTCATGCAAAAATAATGATATATTCTCTCAAGGATATTAGGACTCCTCTCTTGAGTGAGCACTCAAAGTCCCTCGAGCACGAGGTTGGGATTTCCTTTCGGAAAGACCCGTGTGCTAAACAACACTGCAGACTTGGCTAAATAGCTCAAGCGTGCTCAAGTCGTAAATGATAGGAAAATCAAATAACTCTAAATGATCTCTATGGATATCCTCACCCCCTTCTTATACTTGAGGAACCCTCCCACCCCTAGTCCCACATCATAACTACGTTGTTATCTTGGTCCTTATCCTCGACATAGACAACTTGCTCACTTGGCCTCTTGGCCCCATCCACTACTGCATTGTTCCACTTTCACACTAAGGAAGTGGTTTTATTCTAGTAAGGGAATTTATGGGTCCCTCTACCCTCTTATTCATCTACTTAATTAAGGAAATAAAATTTTAATATTCTAATTAGCTAAAAACTAGTTAGGAATATTACAATCCTCTCTGCCAAAACATTGCTTGTCCTCAACCAACGTCTAAAAAAACCTCATCTCTAGTTGACGCTCCCCCCCACTATTAGTGAAAAATGTGCCTAGGTTCCAGATGCGCCACTGAATATTCCATGTCCTCTACATCTCTCTAATATCAAGGGATCCCTCAATGCTAGGATCCTAAGCCATGCTGTCCAATATGAAGCTCCACCTGCTCTACACACCATCCTGCCAGGAGCAAGTAGCAAAATCCCTCTAGTCATCATTTGTGAGTAGGGAACCATGATAATATGGAATTATGCACAACTCCTCATGTAGTATCCCTACCATGTATTCCATCCTGCACACTCCAAGAGTAAACCCTCGAAGATACTACCTAATACCTACAGAGGTAGCATCTTTCTCACATGAGCTCCTCCTGCTATCATCTCGCTGACCAACCTGCCATACTAATGAAGTCCCCCACTCCATCAGTGACTCGCTAAATCCCAATGGAAGATCTGCATGATCCCTCCATGTAGTATTCAACTCACCCCTAAAGGTTATCGAGATGTGTAGAGCTATAATGCTTGGGTCCCCTGCTAGTCTCGTAGAGGTGCCACCATGTTGATGTTGTGCCACTCTAGCCGTGAGATATCCCCAATCAGGTGCAAACTGTATCCCTTTCTCCTGGGGCCTTCTTGTGCAAAATATGTGTAGGCCAAGATCATCCTAACCGAGCATCCCCATGATGCTGATATCTACTCATCCACTATCGATCATGACCTTGAGCAACAACATGAGAAGTCTGCCTCTCCATGTAGTGGAAATATCAGCGCTCCCCCACATGCCAAACCCAAAGTGGACTAGATCATCGTCTACTCTATTCCTGCTCATCACATAGTGGATTGATCCACTTGCCCAATAGATCCTTGGATTCCCCAACCATACTGGGAGCTCCCAACTCTAACTCCTCTCAGGATGTCGCTGCGTAGCACTTCTACCTGCTAGAACCCATCTCACCCTCAGCTATGACCCCTATATATATCCCCTAGGTGGATTCCAAGTACCAGGAGTATGTCCCACGCATGCATGCCTATCCTGCTCTTGACAGACCTTATAGTAAAATCCGATGTCCCAACTCCTAATGATACATCTGGACACTTCTCGGAGTCTGGGTACCCTCCTGTAGATGAAGTATACCAACCACCCTCCCTCAAATGTGAGCCTAGGGGTGGACCATATGGGACCTTCGCAATCAACCATGTCATCCCTAAGCCGGTATCCATCAACTCGTGCACCTACCAACTGTCTTAATTGGAGAGTCTACTTCTAGATATTGACACACAATATCTCATCTGACTGCCTAGGGCGAGCCTCCCATGCCCTGTTTCCTAATTGGAGAGTGTAAAGGGGAAACAACCAAACACCTTGAGTCTGAAAACCACACTGGAGGATGACTGGTGGGTATGTCCCAAAGGGTGTGATCAGGATTATAACTGAATGCTAAAGAGTAATCCTCTGGACCACACTACCTCTACCTCAGATATGTTGATAACACCCTCATAGCCCTGTCTCTGCTAAACGTGGTGTCTCCATATTCTCAACAATATCGTCATCAATCCTAGGTGAGGTGCATCCCAGGGTACACCTAATTCCCCTGTCCATAAGTCCCCTAGTAGGCAACGCTCCAAGTGCCTGCTGCGCCATATCATGGGTTACTACATACCACCAAGCTTCTCCTCACTCCTCATCATGCCACTGTGTGCTCAAACCTGCCCCTGTACACCACTGGATACCTCTGGTTACAGATATACCATCCTGTATCATCATGTATCCCTCTTGTGCCACTGAAATTGTCTCTCCCAATATGTACCCCATGTGATATGAGGCACTACTACTCAACAACGCAGTCCGACATACTACAACAAACCCCCATGCATCTCCATGCTTCTCTTCAAGCCACTTCTCCTCGCTGCATGGCCCTGCACACCCCTAGTTGTTGTGGTCTAACATCAGGTTTGTACACAGTAGTTTGCATCCCTCTACATAACACTGAACCCTATGACATGACTCTGTGTAGTCTTGCGTATCAGTGCCTACTACCGTACCACCTTGTAACGTATAGTACCCTGCATGGGCCAAAATATCCACCACTCTGCTAGTAAATCCCCAATGAGATGGGCTACATCTCCACATATTCTCTAAAGGATCAAAGAGGCTTGAATCCTCACATGCCAATGAAAATTACACCATTTCTCCTATCCTCCATAGCTCAAGTGTACCATGTACCCATGAGAGATTATTGTTTCTACGTACTACCCTGCCTAGTGGCCTGCCGATGCCACCTCCTCTGACCAACTCCTGCCAAAGTAGGGTAATCACTCTATGACTCCACACATGGTAAATATGTTGAGATATCTCCTAAAAAGGGTGTACCCTCATGTCAAGTAGTCCTATCACTAGGGATGTCCAAGGCTCTTATAGAGATCTGAAAATGTGTGTGCACCCAAACATCAAACCCATCAAGCAATGACTACCATCACCTACCGACTCTACAATGTGATGGGAAATCCCACCTGGATCCCAACAATAGTCTGGCCCTCATGTCCCTCTGGTATTCCATGGACTCTACTGAAATGTGGCCATGCATGTATCTAACTACCTAGCCTACTCCACGTGGTACTAGCTCAGTACTTGTCACCATCCAACCTCGATAGAGGAATCTAATGCAAGAATCCCCGCACATAGAATAATCCCTCCATCTTGCGATTGTTTCACCTTGGGCAACTCATGTCGCCTCATCTCACCATCCCGGTCAACATATGAGATCTCACTAGGTGGCTCAGTCTCTCTCTTTCCAAAGGGAAGAGGTGACCCAACAATGCTTCTAGCCCTGTCTATGTATGCCTGAAGGGGGTTTCTCTAACACTACCCTGTGATCTCTAGTTGTACCATTAAGGAATCCAACCGTTCCCCAATGTTGGAAAAATTGGCCGTTGACTCATCACAAACCACTCTCATGCCCTCCAGTTCTTCATTCTACAACAAAATGGCCTCTCGTACTGACGTGGCCTTCCCTTTCAAAGCTAGAAGGTCAGCCTGAAGCTGATGGCATTTCTATGTGCAACCATCGTCCAATACCTCTGTATCTCCTAGCACCTCCTCAAGGGCTAGCCTGAAGGATGGTTGCACACCCTCCTCCATAGACACTCCAACATGCAAGATATGCTCACTACTCAACTGCATGTGATTTTCATTTGACAATTCTATCATAGACCTGGAGGTCCCTACACCTATTGGATCCTCAACAACGATGGAGTTTTCTCCCGACACCTCATCAACCTATGATGTGTTTCTATCATCAGAGAACTTTATCACAACCCTAGATACCCCATCAATGGATACCTTAAAATGGGTGGTGTCTCACTAGCGAGTGTATGCTTAGCTATCTCCTCCCAAGCCATTGTCATATTCTTGGAAGACCCATCAAAAGTAGGCAGAAAAATTCTACCCACGGTACGTTACAGGTAATTTCCCTACGTGTACCCTCCTCCTCTGTTATAGATGTGGGGTCTTCAATTATCCTTAATCTGGAAAACTTCCTGGAAAGTCAAAAAAAAATTGAAATCATGGGTATAAGATTGGTATTCTATGAAATAATCACCCATATCCTCCTGCTCCTAAGGTCCTCCTACTCCCGTACCCACTGCTAAGAAAGTGGGCATGGTGGAGCGTTGTCATGCCTATAGCATCATTGGTTTCTCTGCCCAATGGCGAGAAGTCCCCGATCCTTCTCCATTTTGGAACCCCCGTAGGATTTCCCTCTGTTTGTATGTTCTCATTTCTTTAATTTCTATCGCTAGCTCTTGCATTGATTTGAGAAGGATATTTCCAAACTCCTTCCCATAATCTTCTTCCGCGATTGGAGCTTTCCCTTTATCCTCCTCCATTGTAGCACAGTCCCCTTCACCAGATGTGATCTCAACCCTACGTTCTATGTTTTTGTACCTCCTTGTCTAGTCTGTAATGTATTATTTATCTTCATATTTCATATACCAGTTGCTCCAAAGGCTAAGCCAAGTCTATGAGCTCAAATACCACTGTGATATTCCAAATAGGAAAATGACAATAATATAAAGCAAACAAAGAAAAAACATGCAACAATATTGAAAATGAATCAAAACACCATAAATAGATCCAAAAAAAACTAATCCATTTTATTAATATGGAGGTGAAAAATAACAAATACAACAGCTCTCAAATGATAGCACTCAAGCTGACAAAGATGGCTAGAATGGCCCTCAAGCTCCTCCACTGAAACACTGTGTAATTGTTGCTCTACTGGACTCTCTCATTGCGCTGCCCTTGTTGGAAATATTGGAAATATTGTTTTTGGTTGAAAAGGGCAGCATAGATGAGGTTTTTATGGTGCTCATAAAATGATAGAATTTGGACACTCGCCTCTACTCACAAAACCGATAAAAACCTAGAAAGGATTTCCGGATTGGCAAACCCCGAAAAATGACCCTCCAAGGGTATGAAAACACACTACTACTCGGGATGTAGCGATATGAGTTAAAATGACAAATAAAATTCTGCAACAACTTCCACGCATCTTAATTGTTGAAGGTTTGATCCCTTCACTGGATTTGAACTGTGAATGCTATGGAATCTCACCCTCCTATGGATCTCTCTACTGCTGCAGATGGCCTACTGCTCGAATAATGAAATATTCTCTCAAGGATAGTAGGACCCCTCTCTTGAGCGAGCACTCGAAGTCCCCTGAGGACGAGATTGGGATTTTCACTCAGAAACACCTGTGTGACAAATAACACTGCAGACTCAGCTAAACAACTCAAGCGTGCTTAAGTCGTAAACAACAAGAAAATCAAATAAATTTGAATTCTCTCTATCGCTGCCCTCACCCAATTCTTATACTTGTGGAACCCTCACACCCCTAGGCCTACATCATAACCGCACCGCTCTCTTGGTCCTTATACTCCACATAGGCTGCGCTGTTCACTTGGCCTTTTGGCCCCATCCACTATTGCATTGTTCCACTTTCACACTGAGGAAGTGGTTTTATTATACTAAGGGGATGTATGGGTCCCTCTGCCCTCTTATTCATCTAATTAATTATGGTAAGCAAAAATCAATATTCTAATTAGCTAAAAGCTAATTAGGAATATTACAAAGTACATGCTCTTGAGAGGAAAACAAGTGCAATTACTGAATAGTGACTATTATATGCATATAGCTTCGAAGTGTAGACAATGTTGTTAGTCCTATTTTTAATGATCATCTTATAAATTATGTTTTTTAATAGGTTAGCTAATTACTCAGAAACAACGAATAAGAATGTTATGCATAATGGGCTACGTTTCTAGGATTCCATTATTCATACATTATAGGGATTCATCACTCTAAAGTCCATACTTGGTTGGCTCCCTAGCTTATTTGGCATAGTATGGTTCCTTCTTCTAGTAACTGTAAATTTTATTTTTTCTTGTAAAATCATCTTGCAAGAAATATGCACTACACAAAAATCTAATTAAGATTACTATGGAGCACCCAATATAAGTTTGATGTTGACCTTATTTGTCACATTGATTATATGGTTATCAATGACATACCATCCATGAGACCATTATGCCCATGATCACATGCATCAACATGCTTCATGCATGCATCAATATTCTACATTGAATTTTAAATGAGGAGAAGGGGATAGAGGTTGTTGCATTGAAAGAGAACAAAATAATTCATTAGTCACAACATGTAGATAATATTATGGGACTATTGGTGCTAGGAAAGGGTGGTGGTTCCAACACTTGAGGTGGATAGTGAAATGTGGCTGACCATTCTAACATTTCAATCACCACCTATGCCTCCATAGCATGGAGTATTATTGGTGAGTGGAACATGGATTAGGGAGCCTTGAAAGATTTCAATCGAAATGAGGGCACAAGAAATTGATTTTTCATATTTATATGAAGGTATGTATCATTTTTTATTCATTTTTTGGGCAAAAAATTACCTCTATTTACCCCAAGGAAATCAAAGAATAATTTTTATTCCTCGTTTTTTTTTCCTTATTGTTTTATTTTTTGTTCCATGCCTCAATGCAAGTACATTTTCACATATATTTTCATTCATACTTCCTTATCTTCAATACTCACCCATGTTCCATAAAGTAGAGAATATTCTTGCAATTCTTAGCTTGTGGTGGTTCCTTCACCATTGTGAATGTTAAAGGTGATCTCAACAATTTTTCCATAACATAAGCTAAAAAAAAATTAACTATTTCAAAAATTTATGATCAATTTAGATTTAAAAATAAATTTATGATCAAGTGATTAAATAATAAGGTATAAGTAATCTACCTTATTAGTATTTCAGCATATAGAAACTAAAACATATACATTTTTACATTTTTCTAATATTTCTATTAATAAAAACCAACCTTAACCTAAAACATCCTCGCTCCATAAACTTCTTAGCCACACAACTATGGGAGGCAATTTATATAAAAATATAGTGGGTGTTTATGGTTTTCAAGATTCCTGATACAATTTGGACAATTTAAAAATAAATAAATAAAACTAAAATCAGTGAAATATTATATCCAGAATGATTATATCCCAAAATTTTAATGGGCACGTTTATTAAATCGAAATCTCAAACATCAACCCTCATTCCAAAATTAAAATAAAAATTACTTGCCAACCATAGGTATGCCATGTTGAATTAATTTTATGGAAATTTACAAAAGGAAAAAACATAAAGCTAAAACTTAAGTTTAAGAAGGATGGCTGCAAAGCAGCTAGTCTGTGTTTTGAGCCGAAGTTGAGCAAAATTTGGAGCAGTGAATAGATAATTTGTTTTGAACATAAATCAGTGAAATTGGAACAATGAATAGATAAGTTGTTTTGGAACATAAATTATGCTTTGCCATACTACTTCCAAACGTATGTTTTCAAAAGATTATTTATATCCACTCCCAGCTGCATAGTCATAGTATTTGATCCTACCGTGGAGATCCACCAATGAGTGCCCTATCACACGAGATGACTAACAATCCGATGAAGGACATTGTGATGAAAACACAACACTACATGACTATCACTGGACCTGCCAATGAATTTACCGCCCCACAGCTATTGAAACCTCACCAAATCAAGAATTTATAACCATGCCATGACTTCCAGGTCAAAAGGTTCTAATCTCAACTAGTCGACCAACAATAGTCGATCTGCTCTCTTTTGTTTGATGAACCTAAACTATCTTTTTTCCAAGTCTCTCTACGGCTCTGTTGTTGTGGCCTATGCTATTTTCACTTACTTATTTTTTTTAATGGAATGGGAGCTGTAGTGATGACGTCATATTGACTAAATTCCCTTGTTTTGTTGTCCCATTGAAAAGAAGTTGTCATATTGCATAACACGACCTGAAGAAGTTGAACCAGGTTAAGCCGAGGAGCTTTGATTAAGGCCTAAGTAACCTAAGTTGTTTAAAGATAGACATAAGATAAGCTCATTGATCCGGTGGTTACTGTTGGAAACACTGAGAGGGGAGTTGAATCAGTATTCCTTTCAATTAGAGCATTATTTAATCTTCAATTATTATCAGTGTTTGTACAATGATAGCATTAAACAAAAGGAACATAATGCACAAAAATTTTAAGGTCGAAACCCTCTTCGGGAAAAAAACCACCTGAATTTTTTTCTAATAATTCTTTAATATTCAAATCCAATTGAAAATAAAGCACAAACTTCCTAGAATCTAGAACAACATTCTTCTCCATCTGCCACTGGATGGATGCTCCAATGCTCGAGATTCTTCAGTAGTCAACTAAACGGATGCCCCAACACCCAATGAGCTATAAATCACCTTAGCGCCACCCTACCAACCTAAATTTTTCACAGGATTGAACCTGTTGGTGACTTCATGCACCAGCCTAGCACCAACCTACCACCCTATAGAAGAATAAAACAAGAATGGAATCTCGTACCAGGGAAAATGGTCCACTTTAAAATGATATAGAATGATGTAGAAGAAGAAGACACACTAGACTGTAACCCCAGCTATGAAAAAACCACCTAATGATGATCCTAGACCTCCTGACACCGCCTCTTCAACTCTTGGCAGATAGACACTTGTACAATTTTTACAATGATGCATTTACAATGACTTAGTACAATGATACATTTACAGTGATTGTATGCATTTTTCCCCACTTGAAGACTTCGTGTGATGAACTTCTTGTTGTTGTTCTACACCTTGATTGCTACTCTTTTCATGCTACCCTCTGCTATGCCTTTCTTTTCTTTGCTTCCCTACAAATTCTAGTCCTTTGTAGCCCTTGAAAACATATGATCTAGCTTTTTCTTTCCTTCTAGGATCTTGATATTGAATCTGGTGTATCTCTGTTATTTCAGCTCCCCAATATGTGATTTTTGGTTCTATAGTGGTACTATGAGTCTTCTTTCCAATTCCATAGGTCTGATAAAATTTGGATTCTTCAATAGAGATTTATGCCCAATCTATCACAATGACCTAATTATGGATTGTTTCAGTAGAGCGAACTTGTACGGTGTACCACGTGTCATTGTTTCTTCATTCGGCTCTAAAATTGATATAGAAAAAACTACAATCCATGGGATATCTTCCACGTTTTACAAAGTTCCAATCCAATACTCAGAGAGAGAGTTATGATGATTTTCCAAAGGTCACTTCTTTGAGATGAATTTCAGGAGCCTGGAAAAACACTGACTTCCACATATCATATCTCCGAAAATATTGTGCACCTATATCTAAATTTTTTACAAGAGCTTCCTCAGGATTTTGTCTTCACCTCATAAAAATTTCAGCTTCTAAACCTTCATAGAAAAATTTTTAGAGCGCAAATTCCACGAGGACCTATTTCAGGTAGCGAAATCCCTACATAAGAAGGATATGAGGATCACAATTTATATAAATGCTTAGGTTGAGAGGGGCTTCAACAAGTGAACGTGGGAGGGATTTTAGGAGCTTAAAAATTATTAATTATTTACTTTTCAATTACCCATTCCACAACCCCTTGGGGTTTTAGCCCACTAACTTGGGTTACAAACTTCAAACATGAATATCTCTCAAACCGTGAAGAAATACATGGTGTGCTATATATCAACAGAAACATCTCGACAACTAGAAACCATATAAATAATTATTGACCCAAAATATAGTAATTTGGTAGGTCAAAATTCCCATGCAATATTGGGGTAGCCCCTGGTGCTTCTTGGGTTGACGTCAATGAGAGTCGCTGATCAAAAATCTCCCCCTTTGGCATTGATGGAAACACAAGTACTCCCCTTGCGATCATGACACCTCTTCCTACAACATTATCTCCTCCTTTGACATCAATGACAAAGGGTAACTCCCCCTGACACACAACCATCCAGCAGACCTTTACACATTTCCACTCCCCCTGACACACAACCATCCTGCGGACCTGTGCACACTTCCACTCCCCCTGACACACAACCATCCTATGGACCTATTCACACTTCCACTCTCCCTTTATATTCTGAATAAGGAAAATATAATTAGAACTTGGGAGAATCCCAGGCTTCTGGTGAAGATATTCAAATGCTTCATGAGGTAAAGGTTTAGTGAAGATATCAACAATTTATTCTTTTGTACCAACATACTCAAGTTTGATATTCTTTTCAGCAACTTGTTCTCTAAAAAAATGATATTTGATTGGAATATGTTTTGTTTTTTAATGCATGACATGATTCTTGGAGATGTTGATGGCACTGGTGTTGTCACAGAATATGGGAATAGGATCATTGAATTTTACTTGAAGATCTTGCAAATTTTGTTTCATGCAAAGGACTTGAGTACAACATGCTACCGCTACAATTTATTCAGCTTATGTTGTAGATAACGAGATTGAGGTTTTCTTTTTTCTCAACCATGATACGAGACAACCACCTAGACAGAATGTTGCTCCACTAGTACTCGTTCGATCATCAACACTTCCTGCCCAATCTGCATCTGTAAAGGCTTGAATAATGAGATTGTTACCGTTGGGATACCACACCCATTATATTCTATGCCCTTTAGATATTGAAGAATTATTTTGACAACAATAATATGTGATTCTTATGGTGCTGCTTCGGATCTTGCTACTTGTCCAATTGCTTTCATAACATCTGGTCGGGAGGTTGTTACATATAAAGGACTACCAATTGTAGATATGTACAACCCCTGATCCACATCCTTAGATGAGTCATCTATGATCAATTTGCAACCTGTTACCATCAGAGTAAGGATGGGTTTGCAATCTTCCATTTTGAATTTCTTGAGCATTTCCTTGATGTACATGGCTTGACATGTAAATATTCCTTTCTCTTGCTGAGATATTTGAAGCCCTAAGAAGTATGTCGGCACACCAAGTAAAGACATCTTAACTCACTTTGCATATTTGTAGAAAAATTCTTACTTAGTTGATCATCATTGCTACCAAATATTATATCATCCACATATACCTCAACGATTGTTAAATTATATTTATCTATATGTACATAAAGATTGCTATCAATAGTACCTTTCTTGAACCCTTGTTGACGTAGATATCCATCAAGACGAGCATACCATGCTCTGCGAGCCTGCTTGAGACCATATAGAGCCTTATTTAACCTGCAAACATAGTTTTCTTTTTCTAATAGTAGAAAACCTGTAGGTTGTTCGATGTAAACTTCTTCTTCTAATTCGCCATTTAGAAACACTGACTTAACATATATTTGGTATAATTTTATTTTTCTTTAACATGCATATGTGAGAAACATTTGGATGGCTTCCATTCTGGCAACTGGTGCAAATGTTTCGTCAAAATCAATTACTTCCACTTGTGCATGGCCTTCGCAAACCAATCTTGCTTTGTTTCTGGTAACATGTCCATCTTCATTCAATTTTTTTCTGAACACCCATTTAGTCCCAATGACATTTTTATCTTTTGGTCATGGAATTAATTCCGAGGTGTTATTCTTCTCAATTTGATCCAATTATTCATTCATAGCTGCTACCCAATGTTCATTCTGGCTGGCTTCCTCAAAACTACCAGCCTCAAAGGTTGCTAGAAAAGCAATGTGAGATTCTTGTGATGAACGAAGCTATTGACCTTCATTTATGTCAACAATGATTTGATTTGATGGATGGTTTTCTTGAATCCATTCTTTTATTATCTTTAGAGGAGGTTCTTGTTGTTTTTCTGGTATATCTTGATGATCATTATTTACTTCTTCCTAGTTGATAGTTTCTTCTTGTTCTAGAATTTTCTCTGTCTTTTTCAGCCTCTGTCTCAAGTTTCAAATATTCTAGATCCTCATCATTATTCATTAGAACACCATATTCGTCAAATGTAACATTTATGCTCTCCACTATCTGTTTTCATCTTAGATTATAGCATTTATAGGCCTTACTTTTGCGTGAGTAACCAACAAAGATACCTTCATCAACACATGATTCAAACTTACACAAATTTTGATCTTCTCTTTTGATATAACATTTGCTTCTGAAGATTCTAAAATATTTTACATTAGCTAGTTTTCCTTTCCACAATTCATATGGGGTCTTGTTGCAATTATTTCTAAGAATAATTCGGTTGGTAATGAAGACTGTCATATCCATTTATTGAACCCAAACATTTTCATCCAATTTTGAGTCCTTCAACATTGCTCAACCCATTTCCTGTATGGTTCTGTTCTTTCTTTCAGCAACTCCATTTTACTGAGGTATTCATGCTGTTGAAAATTATATTTTTATTCCATTTTGATTACAATATTGTTGAAATAATTTGGAAGTGAATTGTCCGCCATTTTTTGATCTTAGACACTTTATTTTAAAATCAGTTTCATTTTCAACCAACTCCTTGTAGATCTTAAAGCACTCAAATGCTTCAGATTTTATCTTTAGGAAACTGTTGGAATCACGATTTCCGTTAGACCAAAACATGCAAGCTTTAGTCTCTGCTACAATCGCCAGAGTTAGGATCCACAAGAGGCAGTTAGTCCATGTCGTGAAACACATGGGGAGCATTGAACCCAATGTCCAACAATCTCCCCCCAACGCGAGCCGGGTGAGTTTCGAACTCGAGACCTGTCACTCTGATACCACTTTTTGGAATCACGATTGCTGTTAGACCAAAATACACAGGATTTAGTCTCTGCTACAATCTCTAGAGTTAGGATCCATGAGAGGCAGTTAGTCTATGTCGCAAAACACATGTGGAGCGTTGAACCGAATGTTCAACAGAAACTAACGGCTGCCATCCTGGTATAGTCATCTATCATTAACTTGAAATATAATTCTCCATCTAAGCCTTTTATTCTCACAGGACCACATAGATCAGTATGTATCAATTCCAATGGATGTGATGCAAAGTGTTATTTTATTTTAAATTGGACTTTTGTCTGCTTGTTATGCCGACAGGCCTCACATAGTGTGTTGGAAGGTTTTCATATTTTTGGCATTTATCATACTGCTTCCTTTTTTCTTATCCTAACAATATTGTCAAAGTTTATGTGAGCCATTCGTTTGTGCCATAACTAGCTTTCATCTTCTTTACCTAGTAGACATGATTTAGTTTCTTCATCCAGAACATATATGTCGTTTGGAGCTCAACTTGTTGTAGCCACAATTTTACCATACCTTCCTTTCCTCATTTCACATTTTTTGGAGTTTAATATCATTGTGTTTCCTTGATAACACATTTGTCCAACATTGACCAGATTGTGGTTCATGTTTTCAACCAATAGAACATTCTTGGCTATAACATATTTTCTTCTAAGAGTGATGGTACCTGATCCTATAACATTTGAAGACCCATCATTTCCAAAGGATACGGTTCCATCCTTCTTCTCTTTTAGAGATACAAATTTCATTCTATCTCCAGTCATATGTGTTGATCAACCACTATCAACATACCACACATCTTTGTTGTTTTGAGCCTTGAGAGCGAGAGCACAATTATCAGTCTTCTTCTTCTTCCATGTTCGTTCATTCTATGGCTTTGAATATTATTCTGGAGGATTTTCAAGTCTGCAGTCTCTGGCTATGTGTCCAAAGTTCTGGCATTTGTAACATTCCATATTATTTCTTAAATGTTCAAATCTATTGATGTTTCGTTGAGCCCTGGGAGGTTCATATTTGAAGGTTCTCCTGGAATTGTATTAGTTCCTAGGGTACGTGCGACATTCTACAGCTCTATGACCAACTTTTCCACATGAATAACAATAGCCATGAAAAATATGTTGGTACCTGGATGGAAATCTTCGTCGATGAATAGTATCCCAAGGATGTTCTTACGAATCGTTTCCAATGAAGTCTACATGCATGTTAGATATCATAGGTTCATTGTATTTTGTTGTAGAAGGTCTTGCTTCTTTTTCTTTGTACCTGGGGCTAGTTTTTTCATTGTAAGACAATTGACTGTTGATGAGTTTTTCCAATGCCCTTGGGCTGTTGGCATAGTTTTGGACAGTTTTTCCCTTCTTCGCCTCCTTACGTAGCGAGACTACTTCGGCTTCTAATGCTTCCCTTTCTTGGTTTCTTTCTTCCAACTTCTTCTGAAGTGACTGTTCAATACATTTGTGTTCTTCAACTTCAATTTTGAGACATTGAACTTGTTCTTCAAGAGTATTGGAACGAATCTTCTTAGCCTTGAGCTATTTTATAAGCTTGATTTCCTCCTTAGAAAATTCTTCTATGGTCAACACTTCTTCTTCGTTATTTGATACCTCTTGTTTCTTGTGCTAGGCCACAAACAATAGTCTCTCATTGGCTTCTTCTTCGTTGTCACTGTCTTCATCGGATGATGAGCTATCTTATTTATAGAGAAAGTTCATTTTGGATCCTTTCTTTTTTTCTTTCTTGTTGAATTTATTAAAGCCTTTCTTTACTTTTGAGTTTCCATCACTTATGTTCGGACATTTTGTTGCGAAATTCCCAACCTCACCATAGCCGAAACATATCAATGGAAGTTTACCTTTGAATTTTCCCTTACCAATTTTTAGTTTTCTCGTAAATTAAGAATATTCTTCATCTGAAAGACCTTCTTCATCATCTCCCTTTTCTTCACACTTGCAGGTGCATGTCTTTTCAATTGAAGGTTGTTTTTCTGAAGTACCCTGTTCTTCATCAAGTCTCATTTCATATGCTATGAGAACTCCATGTAATTCCTCTTTGCTAAGTTTGTCTAGCTTTGCACTATATTCTAAGACTGATACCTTTGGGTTGAATATCCCTGGTAACATTCTTAGAATCTTTCATATAATAGTCTTCTGGTCAACTGGCTCTCCCAATCCTTCTAGAGAATTGGTTATTTCATCAACGTATTGGAAGTATGCAACAATGTTTATGTCTTCTTTCATTCTGAGTTGCTCAAATTTTTCTCTATAGATTTGAAGCTTTGCTTCTTTGAAATTTGAGTCACCTACATATATATTCTCAAGCTTGTCCCATACATTTTTGGTGGTTTTACAACCTAAAATCTTATGATAAGTAGATTCAATAAATCCACTAATAATAATATTATTTTCTTTTGCATCATTTACCAAATTCTTCTTACCTTGTTCATCCGCGGTTGATGTAAATCCATTTTGAAAAGTGTCCCATACTTCGTAACCTTATGCCAAGAGATAGACCTCCATTCTTCCTTTCCAGAGTGCATAATTATTTTCATTGAATAGAGGTACACCATCCTTGGTATGCTCCTTGACCTCCTTCAAGCTATTAAAATGCTATTGAAGGAACCAAGCTCTGATTCCAATTGTTGGAAATACTGAGAGGGGGGTTGAATCAGTATTCCTTTCAATTAGAGCATTAGTTAATCTTCAATTATTATCAGTGTTTGTACAATGATAGTAGTAAACAAAAGGAACACAAATGCACACAGTTTTTAAGGTGGAAACCCTCTCCGGGACAAAAACCACCTGAATTATTTTCTAATAATTCTTTACTATTCAACTCCAATTGAAAATAAAGCTCCAACTTCCTAGAATCTAGAAAAGCATTCTTCTCTAGCTCCCATTGGATGGATGCTCCAACGCTTGAGATTCTTCAGTAGTCAACTAAGTGGATGCCCCAACACCTAATGAGCTACAACTTACCCTAGCACTACCCTACCACCCTTAATTTTTCACAAGCTTGAACCTATTGGTGACTTCATGCACCAGCCTAGCACCACCCTCCCACCCTATAGAAGAATAAAACAAGAATGGACTCCCGTACCAGGGAAAATGGTCCACTTTACTATGATATAGAATGATGTAGAATAATAAGACACGCTATACCATAACCCCAACTATGACACAACCACCTAACGATGATCCTAGACCTCTTGACACTACCTCTTCAACTCTTGGAAGATATACACTTGTACAATTTTTACAATGATGCATTTACAATGACTTACTACAATGATACCTTTACAATGACTGTATGCAGTGCTTCCCACTTGAAGACTTCATGTGCTGAACTTCTTGCTATTGTTATGCATCTTAATTGATGCTCTTGTCATGCTACCCTCTGCTACACCTTTCTTTGCTTTGTTACCCTAGAAAGTCTGGTCCTTTGCAGCCCTTGACAACACATGATCTAGCTTTTTCTTGCCTTCTAGTATATCGATATTGAATCTGGTGTATCTCTGTTATTTCAGCTCCCCAATATGTGATTTTTGGTTCTGTAGTGGTACTATGAGTCTTATTTCCAATGCCACAGGTCTAATCCAATTTGGATTCTTCAATAGATAGTTATGTCCAATCTCTCATAATGACCTAATTATGGATAGTTTCGGTAGATCAAACTTGTACGGCGTATGACGTGTCACTATTTCTTCATTCGGCTCTGAAATTAATACAAAGAAAACTACAGTCCATGCACTATCTTCCACATTTTACAGAATTCCAATCTGATACTCAGAGAGATATTTATGATGATTTTCCCAAGGTCACGTCTTTCAGATGAAGTTCAGGAGCATGAAAAAACACCGAATTCCATAGATCATACCTCCGAAAATATTTGCACCCTGATCTGAAATTTTTACAGGAGCTTCCTCAGGATTTCGTCTTCACCTCATAATAATTTCAACTTATGATTCTTCGTATAAAAATAGTTAGAGCATAAATTCCACAATGATCTGTTTCAGGTAGCAAAATCCCTACATAATGAGGATATGAGGATCACAATTTATATAAATGCTTAGGTTGAGAGGGGCATCAAAAAGTGAACATGGGAGGGATTTTAGGAGCTTAAAAATTATTAATTATTAACTTTTAAATGACCCATGCCACAGCCCCATGCGGTTTTAGCCCACTAACTGGGGTTACAAACTTCAAACATGAATATCTCTCAAACCGTGAAGAATTACATGGCATGCCATATCTCAACGGAAACATCTCGATAATTATAAAACATCAAAAGAATTCTTGACCCATAATATAGTAATTTGGTAGGTCAAAATTCCCATGCAATATTTGGGTAGCCCCTGCTGCTGCTTGGGTTGACATCAATGAAAACCGTTGATCAACAGTTTCTTGGCCATGCAAAGATAGATAAGTGGTTGTATTCCACTTTCCTAGCATCAATCCATTTCTATTGTTTCTAGATATACGATAGAAATATATTTAATTAAAATGTATTGTGTACATATATAAACAATTATAACACAGATTGATAAATGAAGAGTCGCCAAGCTATACTACGCCTTCCAGATATACTACTAAGCCTCAAAGAATATGTTCCAACAAAACCAACCAGTTCAAACACAACCATTACTAGCATCAGAGGCAATGATAAAGGCAATAGTCAAGGTGCAAGCGTCTATTGAAGAACCAACACCAATGCCATTTTTTGAGTTTGATCCATCAAATGATCCATTAGTAGATCCAGAAGCAGCAGAGCCAATAGCAAAGAGAGAGATAGTGTGAAAATTATCTTAAGCCATAATTTCAGTAACATCATTTAGTTTCAAAGCCTGCAACATTTCTTCTTGCCCCATAAGCAAAGGCATGGGTAGTCGATCTAGAACCCATTGACTAAGCACCAAAAAAAATAGATCCAGCATCCGGGCCAACATACCCACTAGTAGTAGTCCTAGCATCCCTTCGCTTGGTTCCTTTTATAGGATCTGCTTCTTGACCAGCGGAAGCACAGGTTTATCCAGTTGAAAATGCAGTCTGTAAAGCATCTGTATATTTTTTAGATTTAGACCTTAGCATAATGTGTTCTTCCTTTTGGTATATTCCCCTCGTTCCTACTTTATCACATCCCATGGTGTTCTAGGTTTTTGCAAATCCTACTACTGCTAACCTTGCGTATGATACAGGGGTTTCCTCTTTCGTTTCCTTCTTCTTATAATATTTTACCCCTATCCCTATCACTCTAGCAGCAATTCAAGCAAAACCAGTTTCTATATACCCTACGTTGGAACCAGAAGAAGAGGGGCAAGCACGAAGGTGAGCAGCACCACGTTCGGTAGTTTAATACGCAGCAACATCCCTATTGCAGGACATCAAAATTCAACACTATTTACAGAAGTGTTGAGTGAGTAGAGTTGGGAGTAGCGAATGGATAATTACTAGCACTCACATTCACTTTTCCATAATTTAAATTTAAGTGAAGGTTCGTCGGAATAAGGGAAACAGATACTGAAATTTAACTTCAATATACAATATTTTGAATCTGGGAATTTAATCTTTCATAAGCATAAAAACAACCTAAATTCTTCATAAACATGTGCGTAGAACATAAAAAAGAATTCAATAAATATAGGAGCATTTGAACTTACTAGTTCACCAATTTTGTTCAGCGAAAACCCTCGATTTTCAACCCAGTGAGATGAAAAAAAATCGCCAGCCATGGGATCACAACTCTGAGGTGAATCCTCAAGTCGCGATACTCTAAGGCAGGTTATGAATGTGAAAAATCAACACATAATTGAGTTTTCCTGGGATTTCCAAATAAAAATGATAAGAACTACTATGAGGTTTCCTAATAGTTATTTATTATATAATTAACAAATATAAAATTTGAAAAAAAAATGAAAGACTTGTGGGTACTCATGCCATGACTGCATGAAACCCATGTTGCAGCACAATTATGAATTGATACCTAATACCTGGACATTTCATTGTGTTGTACATAGTAAAGTTGAAATCGCCTTGAAAATCCTAGATCGAATCACCCCTCCCTTGAGGACCGCCTTACTGTTGTAAAACTCCCAAGGGCACGCCCAACCCCCACGGTGCTCCCAGCCAGCCAGCAAGTAGTTTTAAAGACTGGAACGCAAGAAATTAACCAGAACAAAGTAATTACCCAGAAGAAAAAAATTACACAGGATGCATGAATAGCTCGTATCGCACATCGACGGACCAACTGAACCCATTGCCAGAGCAAATTCCACTTTTCCTTACTTGCACACCCATGCACTGAAGTTAAAAGAGATCTCGACTTCTTAACGAGATCAAATGCAACTGGGATGAGAATCAGTTGGGTAAACACATGAACTAATCATAACTTTTTTCCTCCAGGTAAGTTTCGACTGCTTCTTTTTCTGTTTCCGTCCCATACAATAAATACTAATATGACTAAATACATTTGAGAAGTGAGTCGGGTGTTGCGTGTTGTTAGTGTAGAAATATTTGAAATTCCTAGGGGTTTTGTAGATTCATGGTAGGCATATTTCCATGTCAGAATCATGCATTCTAGAGGTTTAACCTTCCATAAAACTGCATGTCATTGTTGGAACACAAACTTTTGAGAACCCTTCGGAAAGTTAAAACTGCAAGTAAAGCTCGAGGAAAAATAATTTCCT
The DNA here is from genome assembly GCA_034641835.2 of Pinus albicaulis. Taxonomy (NCBI): domain Eukaryota; kingdom Viridiplantae; phylum Streptophyta; class Pinopsida; order Pinales; family Pinaceae; genus Pinus; species Pinus albicaulis. The sequence goes on from CM076582.1 coordinate 426,031,142, forward strand.
CTACACTATCCCAAAGGCTTAAACCTCAAACAATACAATTTTCACCATTTTTCCTAGCCCTTTGACTGAAAATATCCCTCAAATGACATAGGCAAGAACAAAGGCAAAAAAACTTAACGGGCTAGATTGTGAAATTCCTCTCGCTCAACACACAGACATGGGTTTGGGAGAGTTCTCAGTTTTATTAGCCTTAGTGTCATAGTAGCCACCTTATTTTTTTTTTCTCCATGTTCTACATATTTTCATTTTATATTTAGCATCCTGTCATGAGAATTTATGAGAATCAAAGAATTGGAGAAAATTCCTGGTTGTCAAATTTGCAAAAAGGCCAACTAGGATATAGTATTTGGAAGGTATGATAACCCTATAACCCTTCTTGCTACATGTTTGTTGTAAACACAGGTTTTTTGCACAAACTTCAGCTTCAGCCCTACATGATTGTTGGCATTGCCTTGTTTTTCCCTCTTTCCATATCAGCGAGTTAACCTTGTTCACTACTCATTTCCTATTCACTATAAATGTAGGTGTCCTGCACAACCTTCAGCTTCAGCCCTGCATGACAACGTAGGTGGCAGTTCATGAGCGAATTTTTAAAAGCTCAAAAGGTTAAGGTCTGGTGTCTGGTTCATGTATTATAAATTATTGACAAAAACATGTAATGTTAATCTTCTAATGCTAGAGTAATGCTAACATTAGTCCACCATGAATGTTTGAAGATTTATTTTTGACAATATGATCTTTTACCCTAAGATTTTCAACTGCTATGTGACCCTTAGCCTCGAAAAGAGGCCAATAAGACCTCAAAAGTTTTCATTGGCCACTAAAAATTAGTGTGAATACTTGATAGGATGGTGAAAAAGGACAGAAAAAATATTCGCTAAAATATTTGGATTTAAGATCTTAATTTCCAAGTGAACACTATTAAAAAAAACCATATCGATTACTATAGTCCCTTTCTTGCTCACATGGACTAATAAGAAAATTTTGAAAATCTTCAACCTCCTGAAATGAGATTACAATTTAGCAGCCAATTTAATGTCACGTATTTTTGGGGTGAATATTGTTTGTTTCTTATTTTTTATGAATGTTTTATATATTAGATTAGCCATCTATAGAGGAAATATGACTTGGTAGATGTGTTATCTCAATACTGTTTAAAATAAAACTTCATAAAATTTTAATACGTGTTATATTTTTCTTTTTATATAATAATAATTGTAATTAAGGCAAAGAATCCATTATAATTAGTTTTATATTGATGGAATAATTTTGAAAATTTGTATCTCTATGCCCTTTTTCCACATGCTTTTTTTGTTGCTACAACCATGGTAGGACTATAGCAAGGTACTTATTGGGGACCACATCCCCCAATTTAGCTAAAGGTAAAGGCTTTTCTCACTCCACATCGACTCGCTGTAAAACCCTAAGTAGTTTCCTCCCCAAGGTAGCCATGGACCAAAAATTTGAAGTTGACTCAACTTGTGATGGAAAATACATCTACTATGTGCAAGATTACACCCTCATTAGTAAATTTCTTGGAATTTGGCCTTTGGGAAAAAAATTATCCTATTGGATCCAACAAAAATGCAAACCAAAAGGTAAGATTAAGCTTGAACTCATATCATACGCCTTCTTCGCAATCATATTTTAAAATATAGAAGACCACACTCACATCTTTGAAATTTGATCCTACTTCTTGAATTCCACGAGACTATATCTCTTATTCTAAATGGAGATTTTTGTCCCGAATAAAGAAGACTTCATTATTAGCTACGGTATGAATCAAAACATGACTTTTAATCCAATAATTTTGGGATGAGGAGATATTAGTAAGACTCATAAATGCATTGGGGCACTTTGTTAAAGCTTTTGAAGCCACAAAATAGGCTAGGTACATTTCCTATGTTGAAATATGTATTTACATGAGTATCTTGAAGCCTATCCTAGAATCCATATATATTAACTACCAAGATTAAATTTGGAAACAAAACCTCAATTAAAAACACATACCATTTTTTTGATGGCACTTGCATGAGTATGAAAATCTTTACCACAATTTCCCTCTCGTAGCCCCTACCTCATCCTCTCGTCAAAACAAGGCTTAGAGCCTGACAACTTCATCAATTTTTCAGGCCATCATAGTGGACCTAATAAATCCTATCCACCTCCACAAACTAGTAAATATCTACTCTCAATCATAGCTTCAACCCCCTTGCTTCCTTGGATACCTCCTATGCCTCCACATACTAACTCCTTCCCCCCTCCACTCCCCCCCTTTAAAACAACTTGAAACCACAGGGACCTGTAGTCGATCCTATCTCTCAAGACCCAATCCCTTCAGGTCCCAACATAACTCAATCCCCACAGGGAGATAATGAGATGGGCTTAGAGTATTTGGATTTAACCAACCTCACTAAACCCTGGAAGCAGAAGGACCTTTATTGCATCCTAGAACATCAAGTCAAATTTCTCAAAAAATCGATTATGAAATCACAGCAACAAGATTAGAAAGATTCCTTGAGACAACCTAGGAATAATCCAATGGGGATGCAAGCCCAACCCCCGAGTGACCCCTAAAAGAACACGCTAAGATCCTGTTGATAGGAAAAATGTCCAGCCAAAAGTAAGTGATCTCCCCAGTAAAATGTCCCAATTAGACTCTAAACAGCTTGTGATAGGGATCCCGTCTGGGGTGTGGGTCTGGCTACCACTGAATACTCCTTTTTCTTGGACACAAATGAGCCCTGCAGAATTATGAACACATGATTATTTTGATGATACAAGACACATGGTTGATGAGCCTCAATGAACATAAACACTACAAATAGCAAGATGAGTTAAAGCATGCAGCCAGAGGAGATGTTGTTAGCAGCATATCATTAGGTTCATGCTTTTAAAATCTATTCAAACCATAGAAGAAATAGTTCTTTACGGTTAGAGCACCCTTCACTTCCTTAATCAGTCTCAATATATAAGATTAATTTTAGTAACGCAGTTGCTGACATCCCCTAAGTAAAAAACATAACACCATTAAAACATTTAGTGAGCTAAAATGTATAAATGGTATAAACAGAAAACATAGATTAATTAATCATAAGATATTAGATACATAAGACAAAATATTCATAGTGTTAACATATTGGTCCTCATCAGATCTAAGAGTGGAATCAACACAAGTGTTTGTATTCATTCTTAGAAAAGTGCATTCAATTCTATACAATTCTGTTTGCTCCTTTGGAGTCCCCAAAAAAAGGCCCTTTAAAATTTCTCGAAGGGAGTATTTACAGAACAAAATTGACCCTTGGGTATCCCTGACTTTTCGCTTTCCTGACCGTTGACATGTTCTGCAACTTGAGGGAATTCGCGACTTGCGACCTTGGCCTTGACTGCGACCTACGACCCCTTGTCTATTGCAACCTGCAACCTCTTCTGTTTGCTGCAATATGTGACTTGGTCATGGGAGCAGTTGGGTGATTGCGAGATCAGGGACATCTACCTGTTACTGCTCCTTGAGGTAACTTCGCCCTACTCGATAATCTGCATCCACTAGGGAGACCTGGGGTGTATCTTCTCTCAACTTGTGAATACACTCGAGAGCATTTGGAATCAAAGTGTCTCTTTTTATCATGACCTAGTTTGACAGGGAGGCCAGCTTGGTATAGATCCAGACCGGTGTCACAATGAATTGAACAAGGTTTTCTTGTGATGCTGGCAGGTCTTGAGGGGCGGATGCTTGCCTTATGGGTTGTAGAAATGCTTGAATATCTTTGGCGACTTCTCCCCATGTTTTATCTTCGCCTAGTGCACCCAGAGAAGGAATGTGGTGTACTTCATCCATTGAGTCAATTTTAATAATCAGATGTTCATATGTGGACATTACTTTCTCCAAATCCTTTATAATTTTCTCCTTGGATTGTACCTTTATCCGGATTTGAACCTTGTCATTTTGGGTGCCAATCCAATCTTTTCTAGGCAAGGTTTTCAGAGCTTGTGGATACATGCTCGACCATTCTAGTATTATGTCCAAGGCAACAGAAGCTTCCTTTAGCTATGTGTTCCTCCTCTTAGTTTCTTCTTGTGCTCTCAGTAGTGGCACGACGGTTTGTTTTATTGTGAATAGTTCTTCGTATACTTGCTTCATAGTGGCCTCCAAAGTGATCAGCTCTCCTTGAATAGTAAGTGGCATTTCATTAGTAGGGGAATTCTCAACCCGAATTTGTTGGACTTCTTCTTGTAACACCTTCTTTTCCTGTTCTGATTTAGCTGTCTTTTGTTCGGATGCTTGTAGTCTATTCTGCAGGGACAAAATTTCTCTACTCATTCTCCTTACATTATCCTCTATGGCTACTATGAAAGCGGTGCTAGATGATGCAATCATAACAGGATTGGTCCTGGTATCCAAGACTATATCCTTCTCTGTGGTGGCTGTAAGGGATGTGGCAGGGTTCCATGCTAAGCATATTATATTTTCCTGCTTGATCTTGTGTGTGAAATGATCATAGGTAAGTCTTATCATATCAAACACTTCGTCATCTTGATCCTCAGAGGTACCCAATTCCAGGAGAGAAAAACGTACAATGATTGCAGGAGTTGTCTGGGGCACCTCGATATGTGGCAGCTTTGTCTGTTTCCCTATCTCTAGAGGAGGTGTCTTGCTACCTTCAGCTCCTTTGGATGAAATTTCCCGTGACTTTCAACATTATTCCTCTTTCCTCTTTTACTCTGCTTTTGCTCTATCTTGTTCTTCCTTTAGCTGGCATTCAACTTCTACTTCTTTTAGCTGGCGCTCAGCTTCTACTTCCTTTAGGTGATGCTCAGCTTCTACTTCCTTTAGTCGATGCACAAATTCTACTTTATCTTGCTTTATATTTAACTGGTGCTCAACTTCTGCCTTTTCTTCCTCTTCTTTCCTCCATTGTTCCTCATCCCTTTTCCTGTGGGTTACTTCTGCCTGCTTCTTGATTTGTTCTTCTTTCATCTGTTTCTTTCATTTATCCTCCTCCTCCTTTGCCTTCTCCTTAGCTTCTTGTTGAGATTTAGCCTCCTTTTCTCTTTGTTGGGTGGAAGAGTTATGGCCCGTACCAGTCCTTTGCTTCTTGGCTTTGGAAGACGAGGCTCCTCCCAGCGTATGTATTCTTTCTTCTAAAGTCTAGTTGTCCTAATCTTCCTGATCGGTTTATTCCTTTGTAGCAGCCTCCCTGTCTTTGTTGTACTAGTTCTTGATTCTATCTTTAGCTGGGAAATCAATATGCTGGTAACTCCATTTAAATTTGGCCCGCTTGCAGTGGGCAAGAATGATTCTCTCAGGATCATACATCCGGTTTCACATGGGTGGTAGAAAAAATCCTTTGACTTTCTCAGCCTCAGCCTCTACTTCCCTGAAATATTTCATTGTGTAGGCACCGATAGTGAGTGGTAGAGTGGGACATGGCTTCTTCTTTCCCTTAGTGAGAACCTTTGAAAAACCACTTGACATCTAGTAACATGTTTCTTGGAGGAGAAATTTGTCGATGACGAACTGGGGTAGTGCATGGGGAGCCTTGAGCAACCCGAAGACTCAGATGAAAGTGCTATCTATAACAAGAAACTAGCTGCCCACTTAAGTTATCGTCTCCATGGCTCACCCGGACATGCATGGGGTGTCTTTCCCAAACAGTTTCTCGTAGAGAGCGTGGATGAAGCTGTGTGAGATTGAATCCATGTCTTGCTTATATCTGGAGTCCCATAACACCAGTAAATCCTTGTGAATTGGACCACAGTGCTCTGTATCCCAGTTGTGTGCCCACCCCTCAAAATGGCATCTTACACATACTGCATCCAAAAGATAAGACGCCGTATAAAATTCTGATGCATACCCTTCATCAAGTGCTAGTGCCGAAGATATGTTCGATTTGAGGGTCGCCAGTATCAAGTTGGCCCAGTTGAAGAGGGTGTCATACACAGTGAAAGCATACATAAGAGAAACCCAAGCACCGTTGAAAGTGGTTGCATCTGGATGGCCATACATCCTACATAACATTGCAGCTGCGAGCTTGTAGGCCTTCTTGAGACTTGATGTCTGATATTCTTGGTCCTTTTTGAGCTTGAACTTTTCTAGGTCCTCCCACCATCATCTTAAGGTCTCGGGTATTGGAAATTCATGAGCAATGGCCCATTCCTCAGTGAAGGTCTATTCTCGGGCGGGAAGTGGATAATAGAATTATGCATCTTGTCCCTTCAATTTTGTGAATGATTTTCCAGCATGATCTCAAATAACCCAGATATTGGGGTTGACCTTTTACAAGATCCACTCGATCAGCTCTGCACATGGGAATATAGCGGGATGGGCCCCTACGTAGTGGAGCTTGGATATCTTCACCTGAACATACACCTGTCAGTCTGGGAGGTCCTCTAGAAATTCAGGCTTTGTGAATTCTTGGTACACCTGATACCAACTCATATTGTCCCATTTTCCGAATGGGAAGGCTGTGTCTCCATAGATAGGGGGGAGAGAAAGAGGTATTTCTTCCTCTGAGATTTCCATCTCAGGGCTTTTGTTCCTTTTGGGAACTTTCGGAGGACCCATATCACTTGAGGCCAACGAGATGGATATGCACTCTAGCTCTGCTTCAAGGTTCCCTGGCATGTTCATGAAAAAATACCATGATAAGACATATGTCATATTGATAGATACTTGGGTTTCTCCTACCTCTACTCAACTATTTTCATGAAAATAGATGAACCTGCGACCTGACGACCTTGTGACTAGGTCGCAAGGTCACTAATTTGTGGAGTCGCGCCTATTTAGATCTTCACATAAATGCGACATGGCGACTCAGGGACTCGTGACCAGGTCACAGGTTGCTGAGTCACAAAGTCACGTCACTTTAAAATTTCATGAATGTGCGACCTGGCGATCCTGCGACCTAGCGACCAAGGTCGCGAGGTCACAGAGTTGTGGGGTCGCCCTATGGCTCGATAGACGGGCTACGTGGCGACGACAACGTTCCTCTTACTTTTAATCAAAAAGGGAGGAAAGGAAACACATCAAGTGGAAAGCATGCATGAAGTTCCTCATTGGAAAGGGCTGGAAAGGGAACCTGAATAGGCTGATGCAAGGGAAGCTCCATAGAAAAGGTACACAGGGAAGTCAAGCTGCAGGGAGGAGAAAGCTATAGTAACAGGATTTTTGGAAGGTTTAAACGAAAGCTAGGTTGAGTTTTAAATAGGCTAAGGTGATGGTAATGGAGGCAACAATCAATCAAAAAGGAAACAGTAGGAGGATTAGGCAACTTACCCAGGAAAGATGCTCTCTATTTGGCTTGTCAGAGGCGTTTTCTTTCTCTGTCATACAGGTCGAATGCGACCTATGCGACCCTTCTATTTATAAAGGGGTCGCATGTGTGGAAAATAAATGAGGGTTGCAAGGTCACAAATGATTTGAGTTGATGAGATATACGACCTCGTGACTCTGCGACCTTCCGACCTAGGCGGTCGCGAGGTCATAGGATTGCAAAGTCACAATTGTTTGGTTTCGGGATGATATGCGACCTTGCGACTTCGCGACTTGAGGGCTTGCGAGGTCGCAAGGTTTCAAATTAAATGAGTTGACCAATTCTATGACTTAGCGACTTCAGATTTTGAAAGAGTGAACTTAGGCTTGACTCTAATTTTCAAAAGGTTAGGGACTCAAAAATTTAAAAGGGACAACATTTTGGAGGGTGTTGTAGCAGCTACAACAAATAGCGATTCACTGGTAGGGCCCAAGATCTTTGTCGGTGCTTCATCTTGTGGGGGGTCGGGGGGCTTAACGTGCTGATCCTTTCACCCTGTGGGTCTCACTGCTTTCATCCTCGGGCCTTGCGTGCTTGGTCCACTTATCTGCATGTCCCAGGGTGTTGGTCCACCATATTTTCATTCCTAGAGACTAGACAAAAAAGGTTGCAGTAACCTCAGGGATTTCTAGGACCCGGTATAGTTACTTTTTCCTCATCGTGTTGGCACTCCGCTGCTAGAAAACCTACTAATTCCGGCAGATTCACTGCCTAGGAGTCATGGACATTGCTTCCCTACCAGCGAGCCTGATCAGTACCCCGGAGGACTTCTCGTATCGCCTCTCTGCATAAGAAGCTTTTCTGAATTATTTACCCTTTATTAATGTGCTAATTTGCATTTATTTTAAATGTGCTCAAGGCACTTATTTGATTGTGCTCAAGGCACTTATTTGACTGTGGCAATTATTGCTTGAGCAGATGAGGGATCCCAACTTATTTTTCTTGCAAGAGAGGTTGCTCCTCATCTATATGATGACTTCCGGGTTTTCCTGAATATCCTTTCATCTCTTGAGGTCTACCCTGTCCCCTTTGTGTCTAGTGACTGATTACACCGAGACTTTCTTTTGTACAGCAGTCCCTTCGGTCAGCATACTAGGTAAGCTACCTACGCTTGGTTTGTGGGACTTGGTCATGTTTCCCCATTGGGTGCATATCACCATTTATTTCATTTCAGGGGTGATTCTTCACCAGCATAGATTCTGGCATAACATGCCAATTGAGTAACTTCTACATCTCTCCTTCGACTTGAGATGCCAAAGGGAAAGGGCCAATGAGAGCCTGCTTGATAAAAGTGATTTATTGAAAACAAAACAAAAATGAGAACAACAAAAATCAAAACATAACTATGGTATAGAGTATGGTGACGGCCCCCTGGGGCTATCAGGTAAAATAATGTTTAAGGTCGTGTCCGTTTACTAGGATGACCTCAATCCTCCCTTAAAGGGTCTATAGGCTGTAAGTGTGGGAGCTGACCTTTTCTTTAATTTGGAAGGGACCTGTCCTTAGGGCCTGGAATTTGGAGTGTTTCCCTTTATCCTCATGAGCTTTGTCCCATTTGAGGACAAAGTCACCTACTTCAAAAGATTTTTTTCTGGCAGACTTCTTGTCAAACCATTGTTTTATTCGACTTTGGTGGATGGCAAATTTTTCTCGGGTTTTTAGCCTTTCCTTCTTCAGCTTCAACAATGTGTATATTCGGGCTTGTAAGGCAGGGCAAGGAGTGCCATGAGTTTCTCGAGATAGTTGAAGGGCTGGGAGAGACAAATTGGGAGGAAGAATAGCCTCTTTTCCGTACACAAGAAAAAATGGGGAGGTTCCCAAAGATGATTTAGGCATGACCTGATCAGCACATAGGGCATTATGAAGTGCGTTATGCCCATTTCGTTGTTGGGAAAACAGGTTATTTTTTATGATGTAGATGAGGTTCTTATTAGTTGACTCGCCTAACCCATTTCCTTGGGGGTAATAGTTGGCAGAGTGTTTCAGCACTATACCGTTTTCTAGAGAAAACTCGTATAATTTAAATGATGAAAAATATGTTGCATTATCAAAAATAAGGGAGGTTGGAATGCCAAACCTAGGCATGATGTGTTGGGTAATGAAAGCCTCTTGACCATTGATTTGAAGCAATGGTATTACTTCAACCCACCTTGTGAAGTAGTCTGTGGCTGGGAGGATGTATCTATGTTGCTTGGAAGAGTGTGGCAAGATTTCCCTGATCACTTCAAGCCCCAGTGCTGAAAAGGTTATTCCACCACGACGGACTACAACGGGGCGGATGGTCGTATTTCCCTATTGGAAAAATTTTGGCATTGTGGGCATTTACGGACATAAGTGTGTGAATATTTGAACAGAGTACACCAATAGAAACCAGCACGCATGATCTTGTGAGAAGTGGTATCCCCCGCATAGTGTCCACCCTTTGGACCATCATGGAGCTCCATCAAAACTTTATGTGCCTCATCATACTCCAAATAGCGTAGTAGAACTCCGCTATGGTGTTTGTGGAACAAATTACCCTGCACTAGTTGGTAGGATGCAGCTTTCAATCTTATCGCATGTTTCTGCTGAGTGGTTAAAGTGAGGCCCATGGTACCGTGGCTCATATATTGCTGGAGATCAATGTACCATGAAGAGGTATTCTGTCAAGATATACTATTAGTTTGATACATGTCGATTTCGTGTTCCCAATTCTCTTCTTCACTTCTTGGAGAGTCTAAACCTTCCGTGGCCATTTGGCATAGTCCGTGGCCTTTTATAGTGTGTGCTGGCTTGAATTCTAGGTCATACTCTTGAAGGCACATCATCCAGTTGGCTCGTCTCTCGCCTAGCTCTTGTTGTACGAAAACTGAGTGAACAGCTGGGTGAGGTACGAATACTGTGATGTGACTCTTCAAAATATGTGGCTTGAAGTGTTTGACCACCTTGTACACCGCGTAAGCTTGCTTGTCAGTATCTCAATAATTCAACTCGTCACCTTGCAACCCAACACTCATGAATGATATGGGCCGCTCATCGTTGTTGTCATCTTTCTGAGTGAGGATGGCCACCAGAGATGAATCTGAGGTAAAGGTGTACAAGATAAAGCCTTTGCTGAAATCTGGACTATGAAGAGCAAGTGCTTCTGCGATGGCCTGCTTGATGTTATTGAATGCTTCTTTCTCGGGATAATTCCATTTGAAGTTAGCATTCTTCTTGATCATGCCTTCCAACGGTTTCATAATTTGGGCGAAATCTGATATAAATTTTCGCACGAAGTTGATTTTCCTGAGGAAAGACTGCATGGCCTTCTTGCCACTTGGGGGACGAATCTGCGTAATGAATTTCACACATTCTAGATCCACTACTATGTCGTCCCAAGATATGATGTGCCCCAATAGGTTTCCTTCGGAGACGGTGAAAATTATTTTCTTCGGGTTAGTGAGATCCCGTATTTTTGACACCTTTCAAAAATCTTCTTGAGGTGATGTAGGTGGTCAAACCTACGTCTTGAAAATACAGTGACGTCATAAAGGTATACTACCACATTTTTCCTCATGAGGCCTCTGAAGGCAATGTGCATGGCTCTCTGGAAGCTCGCTCCTACATTGATCAAGCCAAAGAGCATGTGTCTGAATGTGAAAGTTCCCCATTTAGTTCTGAATGTGGTTTTCAGCTGGTCGGGTTCAGCCACTAGTACTTGGTTATAACCTGAAAAACCATCCAATAAAGAGAAAATTTCTGATCCCGATACAGCTTTAAGGATTTTCTCCATAGCGGGCATCGGGTAGTTGTCCTTGTCCGAAGCTCTGTTCAAATTTCCGAAGTCTACACATAAACGGATTTTGCTAGATTTCTTACAAACTGGGACCAAGTTTGACACCCAGGTTGAATTTCGGACTTTGAAAATTATAAGTGCATCCAAGAGTTTCTTCAGTTCATTTTAGATCATTGGCTCTAAGGTGGGGTGTACTTTCCTCAGTTTCTGCTAGAATGGTTTCACTCCTTCCTTCATGGGTATCACGTGATGGATGATCTGCGTGTCATAGGTTCGTAGCTCATCATATTTCTAGGAAAACAAATCTCGGTATTTCTTAAATAACTCAGTGAAAGAATGCCTCTCCTGAGAGGTGCATTCATTACCGAGATTGACGAACTTGGGCTCCTTGTCCGACCGGAGGTTTATTGTTCAGTGTACTAACGTGGAACTTTGCACCTTCGTGTTGGGAGGGCCTCAAAAATAGTTTTGTAAGTCAAAAAAAATTTCCAGCGACATGATCCCTTTAGGTATGAGATTTTCCTTATGATCCCCTTGTTCCTTTTGCAAGGCCTGATCATGATCCTCTTCTTCTATAACTACATCTTTGAACACATCCGTATTGAGCATGAAATCTAGTACCTGTTGATCATCATTAAAAATGCGCAAATTAGTGACATTTTCTGGTATGGATGGCTTGTAAATAATTTCAATAGAAAATCCATCTCTAAGTGGGGTGAACCTAGCAACAGCATTGACAAGTGTATCAGCTACTGCATTGTGCATTCTAAGTACGAATTTAATACCGAAAGCATTGAAAGTAGAAACTAAGTGCCATACCTCTTGTTGGTAACCTTTCAAATGTGGAGACAAGCAATGGATGGTGTTACGAACCTGACGAGTGATAATCTCGTAGTCTCCAATTTCCTTTAAAAAATTAAATTTGAGATCTATGGCTTTTTTTAGCCCGAGCAAAAAAATTTCATACTCGGCTGTATTATTTGTGCACTGGAACTCTAGCCAGTAGGAAATTAGAAATTTGTTCTTCTGAGGGTCCAACGGGATACAACCTGTGCCAGCCCCATCATGGGTTTTGGAACTGTCGTAGTACAAGGTTCACATTTCATATTCTGATTTGACAAGGCTATATGAGCACATAGGAGATGCACTCGGGGCAGCAATTTCTAATGGGTCTTTCATTGGGGCGGAGTGGTTGTCAGTGACCAACAAAAGCTTAGACTGGATGTCTTGAGTAATCAGAGATTGGGGGGTTTGGTAGCATCGAAAAATGGATTCTAAGAAACACATACCGAGCTCCTCTTACGTGAAACTGACTGGTTCGTTGGTTGCGTCCAAGTCGGTCACCATGTGTTTCATGTAAGGCTCAATTTCGACCCAGATTTGATTGTTCCTACCCTTGTAAGGGAGCCACAGGTGGGACCAATCAGTGGCCAAGTATCCTTGCAGCTTCCTAGACCAATCTCTGCTCAAAAGAAGGCCATAGGCCTCGGGGATTTCCACGATCACTATGTCAATGCACTGACGAACCTTGTAATCGGAGGATAAGAGGATAGTAACATTATTCAATTCACCTACTACAGGAACCTGAGATCTATCGAGTTGAATGATCTTGGCATCAGTTTTCTCGGGGTGGATGTTTAAATTCTTGCATATATACAAGGGCATAAAATTCGTGGATGCGCCAGAATCAATGAAGAAATTATGGACATTGAAGTTGAAGATATTGAAGGATAGAGGGAAAGGTGGTGTGGATCCCCTGGAATTTGCATTAATGGTATTCATGATAGACTGGGCACTAGCAGTAGCTTGGGCAGATGTGGTACTCACGGGTTTGGTCGCCGATAGGTCGGCAAATGCTTTGAGGATAAGATCTCGCTGGTTAGCAATGCGAGCGAGTTCGTAGAGAGAAATATTGGCCGAGTTTTCTTCATATCCTCGATAATGTTATACCCGAAGTCTATGTGTGAGATGAATTTGGTGGCGGCTTTCGGAGAAACTGATGAAGATTTAGCCTTTGGGCTTACTCAGGGATTGGTTGGGCTAAATTTCTCAGGAGTCTTGGTTTGGTTCTCTGTGTTTGGTGGCAGGATTTTCCTTAAGAAAGCTTTTCTCTTTTCCTCGAAGGACTGCTTAGGGACTGGGCCTTTGCTCCTCAAGCCATAGTTTCAAGGGGTTTTGGATTTAGGGTCGTCAGCCAAGTTTATTTCAGCTGTGGAAGGGGGGATTTCCCCACAGATGACCTCAAAAGAAAGGACAGTGGAACCCATATCCTCATCTGGGGGAGAGGCTTCCTCGTTGTCTAAAATAGCCTCCTCATCTAAATCCCCAGGAGTCTGGTCTTCTAGAAGTTGATTCACCATGAAGGTCATGCTATTGATCCACTGGGGACATGTTTTCTCTGAGTTGGAGGCTTGATGGAAAGAGCAAAAATTATCCCTGCCGATTTCTTCAACGTTGAGGCCAGCACTCGAGTTTGACGGAGGTCGGTTAATAGCAGGGTTATTCCTTCTGAAGAAAGGTTTCTATGTTTTAGCACCTGAGATAGAGTCATTTTTCTTCCTCTTCAGATCAGAGACTTCATTGGTTAATAGCTTGAGGGACTTTGTTATTCTTTCAAAATCAAAAGGGTCCTTGTCTTTGTCTTCGGATTTATGGTTCGAGGATTGGACTCTCTTCGTATTCAACTTTTGATCATCCTGGCCATCATGGTCGATGGCTCCTATGGATAGCATGTCCCTTTCGATAGCAAGGGCAGTGGTTTAATTTGCTGCTAGGGTAGCTCTATCTTCGCATTTCATGAACACAGCATTATCCTGAGGGAGAGCCCGCGTGTAGTAGTCAATGGTGATGGAATCATCGAAGGTCATATTCGATGGGAATTTGTTCAATATAGTAGCGAAGCATTGATTGAAGTCTTTGAATTTCTCCTTCTTCTAGCATTTCAAAGTACTAAGCTCTATGAGCAGCATAGAAGGAGTTTTGTCTTCCGAAAAATTTTGAAGGAAAGTATGGCGAAATTGCTCCCAGGAAGAAATGGAAGCAACAAGGAGAGACCGGTACAATGTAGTAGCTTTATTCTCTAAAGTATGAGGAAAAAGCCAAAATGCTACATCGTCAGACTGCGCCCTCATCATTTGTAAGGACAGGTAAAAGTTGCTTATGTGATCTTCGGCCAGTGTACCCTTTTCGAGGTTGAACTTGGGGAGGTGCCTCTCAGGGTGTCGGGGCATGTCATGGAGGGGACCATGGAGAGCTAAGGGAGATTGTACCATCCAAGCCAACGGCTGCACATGCTTAGCCTGATGGTGGTGCGGTATGTAGACATGCCCTATTTCACTTTCAAATTCGCTCCCTATGCCTGATCTAGATGCTTCGCCCTCATTATGGGAGTGCATGTCCTGATTTCTCCCTTGATTCCCTACATTCCTGATGTTTCGCTAGTTATAAAGGAAAGTGAATCTGTTTTGGTTTCAGTTATGGTGAGGATGTCCCATATTTTGACCTTGCCCATGGCCTCTATCACCCCAGCCCCTGTTTCCCTGGCCCCTCCCAGTTGCGCCCTCGGGCTGGTTATTCGCTTGAATGTCATCGTTCATAGGTTGTTCAGGTTGGGTTTCGGTTATTTATGGGCCGCCTCCTTCATTCCCTCAGGGACTGTAAGAGGGCTCTACGGCATCAACTTAATCTTCTATCATGAGACCTACCAGCTGAGGTAGGGAATTGACCAGGGCTCCCTGGCAAGTCTGGTTGGCTACGAGAGTTCGACGGTTGACCAAGGAGCCAATGGTTGGGATGTTTTGTAAGCCTCTGATGAGTTCATGAATGATTGGGCGCAAGGCCCTTAGCTGGTCTGAGGTGATCTCGTAGAAAGGGGTTTCTTCTTCAAGAGAATGTTCAGGGGGTGGTGAACCAGTGTTTTTGTACATGATTTCCCCCTGTAGGGTTTGCAACAAAATGTTGCTTGTGTGTTGGGAGCCTACGATTCCATCCCGCCTTCTAGCGCCAACTCTGTTAACTGGAAAAATTTCTAGCCAAAATTAAGGGATCTCCCCAGTAAAAATTCTCGATTGGACTCTAAACCGTTTGTGATAGGGATCCCGTATGGGGTGTGGGTCTGGCTACCGCTGAATACTCTTTTTTCTCGGACACAAACGAGCCCTGCAGACCTATGAACACATGATTATTCAGATGATACAAGACAAATGGTTGATGAGCCTCAATGAACATAAACACTACAAATAGCAAGATGAGTTAAAGCATGTAGCCAAAGGAGATGTTGTAAGTAGCACATCATTAGGGTCATGCTTGTAAAATCTATTCAAATCATAGAAGAAACAGCTCTTTATGGTTAGAGCACCCTTCATTTCCTTAAGTGGTCTCAATAGATAAGATGAATGTTAGGAACGGGGTTGCTAACATCCCCTATGTAAAAAACCTAACATCATTAACACATTTAGTGAGCTGAATGTATAAATGATATTAGCAAAGAACGCAGATTAATTAATCATAATATATCAAATACATAAGACAAAATATTCATAGTGTTAACACATTGGTCCTCATCAGATCCAAGAGTGGAATCAACACAAGTGTTTGTATTCATTCTTATGAAAGTGCATTCAATGCTATACAATTCTCTTTGCTCATTTGGAGTCCCAAAAAAAAAGGCCCTTTACAATTTCCCGAAGGGAGTATTTATAGAACAAAATTTACCCTTGGGTATCCCTGAATTTTCACCTTCCTAACAGTTGACATGCTCTGTGACTTGAGGGAATTCGCGACTTGCAACCTTGGCCTTGACTGCAACCTACGGCCCCTTGTCTATTACAACCTGCAACCTCTTCTGTTTGCTACAATATGTGACTTGTTCATGGGAGAAGTTGGGTGGTTGCGAGATCAAGGACATCTACCTGTTGCTGCTCCTTGAGGTAACTTAGCCATGCTCGATAATTTACAGCCATTGGGGAGACCTGGGGCGTATCATCTCTCAACCTGTGAAGACACTCAAGAGCATTTGGAATCAAAGTGTCTCTTTTGATTGTGATCTGGTTTGACAGGGAGGCCAGCTTGGTATAGATTCGGACCGGTGTCAAAATGAATTGAATAAGGTTTTCTTGTGATTCTGGAAGGTCTTGAGAGGCAGCTACTTGCCTTATGGATTGTATAAATGCTTGAATATCTTTGGCAACTTCTCCCCATGTTTTCTCTTCACCTAGTGCACCCAGAGAAGGAATGTGATGTACTTCGGCCATTGAGTCCATGACGCTAATCAGATGTTCATATGCGGACATTACTTTCTCCAAATCCTTGATAAGTTTCTCCTTGGATTGTACCTTTATCCGGATTTGAACCTTTTCATTTTGCGTTCCAATCCAATATTTTCTAGGCAAGGTGTTTGGAGCTTGTGGATACATGCTCGAACATTCTAGTATTATGTCCAAGGCAATAGAGGCTTGCTTTAGCTGTGTGTTACTCCTCTTAGTTTCTTCCTGTGCTTTCAGTAGTGGTGCAACGGTTTGTTTTATTGTGAACAGTTCTTCGTATTCCTGCTTCATAGTGGCCTCCAAAGTGATCATCTCTCCTTGAATAGTGAGTGGCATTTCATTAGTAGGGGAATTCTCAACCCGAAGCTATTGGACTTCTTCTTCTAGCGCCTTCTTTTCCTGTTCTGACTTAGTTGTCTTTTGTTCAGATGCCTGTAGTCTATTCTACAGGGACATAATTTCTCTACTCATTATGCTTATGTTCTCCTCTGTGGCTGCTATGAAAGCGGTGCTAGCTGATGCAATCATAACCAGATTGGTCCTGGTATCCAATATTATATCCTTCTCTGTGGTGGCTGTAAGGGGTGCAGCAGGGTTCCGTGCTAAGCATCTTCTCTTTTCTTGCCTGATTTTGTGTGTGAATTGATCATAGGTAAGTCTTGTCAGATCAAACACTTCCTTATCTTGATTCTCAGAGGAACCCAATTCCGAGAGATCAAAATGAACAGTGGTTGCAGGAGTTGTCTGGGACACCTCGATATGTGGCAGCTCCATCTGTTTCCCTATCTATGGAGGAGGTGTCTTGCTGCCTTCGGATCCCTTGGAAGAATCTTCCCCTGACTTCTGACTTTCTTCCTCTTTCCTCTTTTTCTCTACTTCTTCTCTATCTTGTTCTTCCTTTATCTAGCATTTAGCTTCTGCTTCTTTTAGCTGGCACTCAACTTCTACTTCCTTTAGCTGACGCTCAGCTTATGCTTCCTTTAGCCAACACTCAGCTTCTGCTTTATCTTGCTTTATCTTTAGCTGGTGCTCAACTTCTTCCTTTTCTTCATCTTCTTTCTTCTGTTGTTCCTCATCCCTTTTCCTGTGGGTTTCTTCCGCCCACTTCTTCCTTTGTTCTTCTTTGAGTTGTTTCTTTCATTTTTCCTCCTCCTCCTTTGCCTTCTCCTTAGCTTCTTGTTGAGCTTTAGCCTCCTTTTCTCTTCGCTGGGCAGAAGAGTTATGACCCATACCGGTCCTTTGCTTCTTTTCTTTGGAAGACGAGTCTCCTCCCAGTGTATGGATTATTTCTTCTAAATTTTGGTTGTCCTGATCTTCTTGATCGGTTGATTCCTCTGGAGCAGCCTCCCTGTATTTTTTGTACCAGTTTTTTATTCTATATTCAGCTGGGCAATCAGTATGCTGGTAACTCCATTTAAATTTGGCTCGCTTGCAGTGGGTGGGGATGATTCTCTCAGGATCATATGTCCGATGTGATATGGGAGGTAGAAAAAATCCTTTGACTTGCTCAGCCTCAGCCTCTACTTCCCTGAAAACTTTCACTATGTAGGCACCGATAGTGAGCGACAAAGTGGGCCATGGCTTCTTCTACCCTTAGTGAGAACCTTTGAAAAATTGCCCGACATCTGGTAACATGTTTCTTTGAGGAGAAATTTGTCGGTGACAAACTAGGGTAGTGCATGAGGAGCCTTAAGTGACCCGAAGACTCAGATGAAAGTGCTATCCGTGATAGGAAACTAGCTAACCACTCAGGTTATCGTCTCCATGGCTCTCCCAGACATGCACGGGGTGTCTTTTCCAAATAGTTTCCCATAGAGAGAGGGGATGAAGCTGTGCGAGATTGACTCCATGTCTTTCTTATATCTGGAGTCCCAGAACACCAGTAAATCCTTGTGAATTGGACCACCGTGCTCCGAATCCCATTTGTGTGCCCACCCCTCAAAATGGCACCTTGCACATACTGCATCCAAAACATAAGACGCCATATAAAATTCCAATGCATACCCTTCATCAGGTGCTAGTGTCGAAGATATGTTCGATTTGAGGGCCGCCACTATCAAGTTGGCCCAGTTGAAGCAGGTGTCGTACATAGTGACAACATACATAAGAGAAACCCAAGCGTCGTTGAAGTTGGTTGCATATGGACAGCCATAAATTATACATAACGTTGCAGCTATGAGCTTGTAGGCCTTCTTGAGATCTGGTGTCTGATATTCCTGGTCCTTTTTGAGCTTGAACTTTTCTGGGTCCTCCAACCAGCCTCTTAAGGTCTCGGGTAAGGGAACTACATGAATGGTGGCCCATTCCTCGGTGAAGGTTTGTTCTCGAGTGGGAAGTGCGTAATATAATTTTGCATCTTGTCCCTTCAGATTTGCGAATGATATCCCAGCATGATCTCGAATAACCCAGATCTTGGGGTCGACCTTTTGTAGGATCCACTCGATCAGCTCTGCACATGGGAATATAGGCGGATGGGCCCCTGCATAGTGGAGCTTGGATCTCTTAACCTGAACATACACCTGTTAGTCTAGGAGGTCCTTTGGGAATTCAGGCTTTGTGAATTCTTGGTACACCTGATACCAACTCATACTGTCCCCTTTTCCGAATGTGCAGGTGGTGTCTCCATAGATAGGGGGAGAGAAAGAGGTATTTCTTCATCTGAGATTTCTATGTCAGGGCTTTTGTTCCTTTTGCAAACTACCAGAGGCCCCATATCACTTGAGGACAACAAGATGGATACGCAATCTAGCTCAGCTTCAAGGTTCCCTGTCATGTTCATGAAACAATCTCACGATAAGACAGGTGTCATATTTATAGATACTTGGGCTGCTTCTATCTCTGCTCAACTATTTTCAAGAAAATGGATGAACATGTGACCTGGCAACCTTGCGACTAAGCCGCGAGGTCTTTGAGTCGCGGAGTCGTGTCGGTTTAGATCTTCACAGAAATGAGACCTGGCGACTTAGTGACTTGCGACCAGGTCGCAAGGTCGCTAAGTCATGAAGTCGCGTCACTTTAAACTTTCACGGATGTGCGACCTGGTGACCCTGCAACTTAGTGACCGAGGTTGCCAGATCACGAGGTAATTGCGTCACGGGATCGCCCTAGGGCTCGACAAATGGGATACGTGGCAACAACAAACTTTTGCTTGCTTTTAATAAAAAAGTGAGGAAAGGAAACACATCAAGTGGAAAGCATGCATGAAGTTCCTCATTAGAAAGGGCTGGAAAGGGAACCTGAACAAGCTGATGCAAGGGAAGCTCCCTAGAAAAGGTACACAGGGAAGTCAAGCTGCGGGGAGGAGCAAGCTATAGTAACAGGATTCGTGGAAGGTTTAAATGAAAGCTAGGTTGAGTTTTAAATAGGCTAAGGTGAGGGTAATGGACACAAAAATCAATCAAAATGGAAACAACAGGAGGATTAGGAAACTTATGCGGAAAAACGGGCTCTAGTTGGCTTGTCAAAGGCATTTTATTTCTCCATCGCCCAAGTCGAATGCGACCTATGCGACCCTTCTATTTATAAAGACACTACAAGAAAAAATCACATTGGTGAGGGTCATGCTTGTGACAGACCTTTAAGGTCCGTCACCAATGTCACATATGGTGACGGTCCTTAAAAAACCGTCATTGTAAGAGTATATAGTGATGGTCCTTTATGGTCCGTCACCAAAGACATTTTCAATGACACTTTTGGTGAGGGTTGTTAAAGGCCCATCACTAATTCTCTCTTTGGTGACACTTCTAGTGATGAACTTTTAATGACCCTCACCAATGCTCTTTTTGTTACTTTTGGTGACGGTCAAAAAATGTCTGTCATCATTGATCATTAAAAAACCGTCACTGTAAGTGTATATAGTGATGGTCCTTTATGGTCCGTCACCAAAGACATTTTCAATGACACTTTTGGTGAGGATCGTTAAAGGCCCATCACTAATTCTCTCTTTGGTGACACTTCTAGTGACGAACTTTTAATGACCCTCACCAATGCTCTTTTTGTTACTTTTGGTGACGGTCAAAAAATGTTCGTCACCATTGATCATTCCAATGAGTTTTTGATGACGCTATATGCATGTTAATATATTTTATTTTCAAAAGGTAACGATTTAAGGCAATTATTGTGGAGTATTTTTTATGATATTTCCAAGGCCATAGTGGTTAGAATCAATCAATTTTTTAAGAAGTAATTAGTGTGTATCATTTCCCTCAAGTAATCACTAGTCGAATAGAGTTTTCCTATGAGTCAACACATGATTCATATCTATTAAGTTTATTATCTATCAAATTCCCTTTAGATAAAGTTCCACTAGTGTGTGTAGCAAATATATTATTTAATACATAATCAAGCTATGAAAATTATATTAATGAGAAAGACCTAACACTCCTCGACAATCTGGGCACAACTTAAATTAATGCTTTGTCACACACTAACATTTCTTAGCACCTCGCATGTCTTGGAACATCTTTGTACCTAGAACATCTTGTCAGGAAACTGATGCCAAAGCACATGGTGGCATGCGCTAGCACAACATGGAACTCTCCTAGCATGTGTTGGCATGCATGTAGTCCCTAGCATGCCCTGTAACACCTTGGTTGAATGCATTGACATACATTAGCACTTGGCATGTATTGGGACCTATTATTAGTGTGACTAGCATGCCCCTTTTGAAAAATATAAATTCCTGACTTATTAACCCTCTTATGTCTTCATTTACTTACATCTTAGCTTGGTTATTCCTTTTGTTGCCTTGACACTTCTTGACACATATTGACATACCCTGCCACCCTGCACATCCTTAGCATGTGGCATGTATTGGCATACCTTGGAACTATTTGGCACATATAATTAACACACCTTGGAACTCCCTAGCAAACTTTGGCACTTCTTTACATGCCTTGATATTCCCTAGCATGCCTTACCAATGCTTTGCATACCTTGTCACTCCCTCCTTGGCATGACAACCATCACTCATTAATACTAGTCCCTGGCACACGTTCCTCATATTCATTAACTTCCATGAATTTTGACCTAGCGCTCCCTTAATTTTTTGTCCTTGTACTCCTTAACACTCCTCAACATGCATTAGCACTCTCTAACACACCTTAGCACTCTTCAACATGCCATTCCACTTCATAGCATGCATAACACTCCTTGACACATATTGACGCTTGGCACGTGTTGGCGCTTGGAAAGTCTTAGCATGTAAGGAACACATTGAGATGCCTTGGTATGATTTGGCATGGTTTAATATTAAATTTATTTGAGATCAATTTTTGGAAAGTAGACAAGAAGCATTAACAAAGGAAGACTTGGCACTTAGAATTCACTAAGACTTTGCACTTGGCACCTATTGGCACCTAGTGTTGGTGTGCCTAGCATGCCCCACTTAGAAAAGGTAAATTGATGACTCATTAACCCTCTTATGTGTTCATTTCCTTGTATTTTAACTTGTTTCTCCCTTTTTTTGCCTTGACAGTCCCTGGCACGCATTGACACACCCTTGCACATCTTGGCATGCCTTATCACTTAGCACATCTTATCATGTTTGACATGCCTTCGCACTATCTGGCACATATTAGCATTCCCTAGCACGCCTCATAACTCATGTCCTCACAACTAGTCTTTACATTTTTTCACGACTTGGGAACCCAATCAAGTCATTGGATAATGCAGTTCATGTGAAAACATCGACCTGCTTCAACCGCAAAAACCTGACCATTTGAAACTACTACAAGTATATTGTGCCTTGTTCACCTAAGAACTGCCTATAACTCATCTTATGCCACTCGTGTCCAAGATCAAATTGTCCTACTTAACTATTTACCAAGACAAGGATCACATTATCTAGCCATGGCCATAAAAGAACTAAGCAACATAGCTTACAGAGGAAATATTTGAGATGTATGTTCAATCAGTTCAAATAAACAATAGAACATTAACTGAGAGTTTACAAGAACCACAAGATTCACAAGGCACACAAGATATAACCTGAAACAAGCTGAGTGCCCCAAAAATTATACACAACAATGTACAATATGCAATTATCTAGAAATATAGTTTAAACATGAACATGTAGCCAAAGTGTGCCACATATCATATAAAAAAATAACTAAAGGAAAAACAATGTTGTGCCTAGCACAAAGTGATCTCCCTTTGTCTAAAAATTCTCCCTATGTCGAGCCCCTTATAACAACCGTAGGCTTGCCTTCTATAAATCCTATTCTAAACTTATCCTAACACACTTCATCCTTAGCACACTTGAATTCACTAACACTCCAAGGAACACACTCTTATTTGTTCCTTTCCATGAATTTTGACCTAGTTATCCCTTGATATGCCCCGACACTCCCTAACACTATAGTTCAACTTGCATTGACATTTTCCAACATGTGTTAGCATGCCTTTTCATTCCTTTGCATGCCCTAAACCTCCCTAGCTATCATGCCCTCACAACTACCCTTACTTAATTTTCAACTTGGGAACCCAACCAAGCCCTTGCTTGACTACAAGAGCTTGACCAAGTTATAGTTACTACAACTTGACTATTTTCTTGAATTTTGTAGCTTGGGAGGTACTCCACAAGCCTAGTGAAACGGATTTGTGTGATTTTGGTCACAAAAGGCTTTGTGGGAATATAAGCCAAGAAAAGGGATTTTGGACCCAAGACGGGTTTTAAAATCTAAAAGAAAAATAAAAAGGAAAATTAATGTTTCCTAAGGTCTAAGTCGATAAAACTCATAAGTTCTAGAGGGTTCCTAAGAGGTCTAGGAAAAAATATTTAAGGAGTCCTTAGGATGAAGGAAATAAAATCAAGTGAGAAGGAACTCATTTGATCAAGGGGGCGAAAAGATATGTAGTCCTAAAGAGGCCATGATCATTATCATGTCTAGAATTCATCAAGATGCCTCGGTATGCTTTGGCATGGTTTAATATTAAATTTATTTGAGACCAGTTACTGGAAAGTAGAAGAGAAGTAACATAGGATGATTTGGCACATAGAATGCACTAGCACTTGGAACTTGACACTCATTTCCACCTAGTGTTGGTGTGCATAGCATGCCCCTCTTGGAAAATGTAAATTGATGACTTATTAACCCTATGATGTGTATTTCCTTGTATTTTAACTTGTTCCTCCTTTTTGTCGCCTTGATAGTCCCCGACATGTATTGTCACACCATTGAAAATCTTGGCATGCCTTAGCACTTGACACATATTAACATATTTGGAATGCCTTTGAACTATCTGGCACATGTTAGCATTCCCTAGCATGCCTTGGCACTCATGCCCTCACAAATTGCCTTACATTTTTTCACAACTTAAGAACCCAATCGAGTCCTTAACTACTCTAGTTCATGTGACATTGGTCTGCTTCAGCTGTAACAACTTGATCAATTGCACCTATTACAAGTAGATTGTACCTTGTTCACCTAAGAACTTCCTATACCTCATCTTAGGCCAGTCATGTCCAAGCTGAACTTTTCCCACTTAAGAACTTACCAAGATAAGGATCACATCTAGCGATGGCCATAAAACAACTAAGAAACATAGCTTACATAGGAAACATTTCACATTTATGTCCAGTTCATATAAACAGTAGAGCATTAACTAAGAGTTTGCAAGAACCACAAGATACACAAGACACACAATATATAGGTCGCACAAGATAAGTTCCCAAAAACTTATACACAACAATGTACAATATAGATTTTCCTAAAATAGTTTAAAACATGAGCATTTGGCCAAAGTGTGCCACATGTCATATAAAAATAATAGATAAAGGAAAAATAGTGTTGTGCCCAACACAAAGTATCCCTTTGTTTAAAATTGCTTTGTTGAGCCCCTTATCGCAATCATAGGCTAGCCTCTTACAAATCCTATTATGAACTTTTTCTAACACACTTCATCCTTGTCACACATGAATTCACTGACACTCCCTGGAAGACGCTCTTATTTGTTCATTTCCATGGATTTTTACCTAGTTCTCCTTGTGATGCCTCGACACTCCTTAACACTCTTCAACATGCATTGACATTGTCCAACATGTGTTAGAACGCCTTTTCATTCCTTGGCATGCCCTAGCCCTTCCTAGTTATCATGCCCTCACAACTACCCTTACTTAGTTTTCAACTTGGGAACCCAACCAAGTCCTAGCTTGACTATAGGAGATTGACCAAGTTACGATTACTGCAACTAGACTATGTTGTTGAATTGTGTAGCTTGGGAGGTACTCCACAATCCCAGTGAGATGGGTTTTGTGAGTTTGACCACAAAAGGTTTGGTGGGAAAATAACCCAAGCAAAGGGGCTTTGGACGCGAGATGAGGTTTAAAATCTAAAAGAAAATTAAACACAAAAATAACATTTACTAAGGTATAAGTAGATAAAGTTCATAAGTTATAGAGCGTTATTAAGAGGCTTTTCTAACACACTTCATCCTTGTCACACTTGAATTCGCTGGCACTCCCTGGAACACGCTCTTATTTGTTCATTTCCATGCATTTTTACCTAGTTCTCCCTTGTGATGCCTCGACACTCCTTAACACTCTTCAACATGCATTGAAATTGTCCAACATGTGTTAGCACGCCTTTTCATTCCTTGGCATGCCCTAAACCTTCCTAGTTATCATGCCCTCACAACTACCCTTACTTAGTTTTAAACTTGGGAACCCAACCAAGTCCTAGCTTGACTATAGGAGCTTGACCAAGTTACGATTACTGCAACTAGACTATGTTGTTGAATTGTGTAGCTTGGGGGGTACTCCACAATCCTAGTGAGATGGGTTTGTGTGATTTTGAACACAAAAGGTTTTGTGGGAAATAACCCAAGCGAAGGGGCTTTAGACACGAGATGAGGTTTAAAATATAAAAGAAAATTAAACAAAAAAATAACATTTACTAAGGTATAAGTAGATAAAGTTCATAAGTTATAGAGCGTTATTAAGAGGCTTAGCTAGGAAAAGCTATTTAAGGAGGCCTTAGTATGAAGGAAAGAACATCAAGTGATAAGGAGCTCATTTTATCAAGGAGGCTAGGAGAGATGTAGTCCTAAAGTAGGTTGAGTTAGAGGGCTGAGTAAGCATTGCTAAATGGAGGCCATGATCATCTACCAAGAGTAATATCATCATGTGAGGGTTCACAAGAATGTCACATATCTTAATGGGTTCGAGATAGGAAGTAGGATGGCATATTGTTAGTTCTCTTGATAAAGCTCAAGAGAGGCGACTCATGAGAATTTGGGCATGTGAATTCAAAGGTTTTTTTGTGTGAAGTCTACATCAAATTTTGAAATAGTAGAGAGGGTTGAGACCCTACCTTGTGGTGGTTACTAGGTTGCAAGGTCTGTGATAAATACCAACAAAAATGGAGGAGGGTATGCACTAGAATTTAGGGCCAAAACATAAGTAGTCATAGGTGTAATATTGACTGAGGTAACCGTAGTTTGAGGGTCATAGAGATCTAAAGTTCAGTTCAAGATTCAGTCAAAGAAATGACCATAATATATGGATCCATATGAGCTAGGCTGAGTATCTTATGGAGGAAAGAGTTGTATTTTTTTCTAAGGGTGGATATGGTTTGTTCTAAAGAAATTGGAATAGAAGTGTAATTCCCTATTTAGGGAGGTTTCCTAGCATGTTCAATCCATAAGGCATGCCATTAAGACTGTGAAAAATATGCATAGAAGAAGAGGGGTTGTGGCCCTTAGAGAGAGGCTTACCTTTGCAATATATACCAAAAATTTGGAAGATGGTTTGTAGAAGTATGTGTGGAGATAGAAAATCCAAGGGAAGGTGGAATCTGAGTGGAAGATGGAGCAAAAGAAATATGCCATATGAGGAATGGATTGAAATGAAGAGGAGTTGATTTTGTTGGACTGTCCATAGAGTTTTGGATAGAGATCTGAAGCAACCTATAAACAGTTAGTCAATGGAATGTTAATGGTTGATTTGTGACCCTAGTTCAATCATCTACAAATTGTTAGAAGGATGATATGATGAGTAGTTCAGATTTGTTCATAGATTGGACAACAAAGAAATTGGTACACAAGAATAGTGATTTTGAGAGGACTCAAATCACTATTAGGTGGCATATTTGAAGATCCCTAGATGAGGGCAGTGTTGTGGGCACTAGACTAGTAAAAAAAATTATTGTGGTTGGGAAATATGATGGCAGTCCAAGTACAATTGGAGGTTTGTTAGGTGACTATCAAATAAGAGCTCTAAGTCCTGTACTTGTGAAGGAAAACAATATTGGTACAAGGGTAGGTGTATTGGGCCTAAGGACGTGCCAAATAATTTGAAGGACTAAAGTAGGAGTCAAGTGGGCTAGCCAACTAGCCCTATTTCACTGTATTGTAGAGGATTGTGTCATTGAGAATAAGGGAAACCTCCATATCCCTTGACTTTTCATCTTGGAGCAGTAATATGGCAAAAATGGGTAGACTAAAGAGTTGTAGTGTTGTAGACCTTAAAGGAAAAAATAGGTAGATAGAGGGAATTTTTTGTTGATCCAAGTTCAGTAACATAAAGGAGTTGAGTTCATTGATAGAGGAAGATTGAAGAGTTGCATAATGGGAGGAAAGAGGACCTGCCATATGTGTTCAAGATATGTGGATTGAAAGGGCTATGTGTGTCCACCATCAAAAATTGGGTCAAGTGTTGTCTTGCTCAAGGTATATTGGTTGTCAAAGGACTAACACCAAGCCCTAGTTGTACTCCTTGTATCAGTGTGATTATAAAGGGACATCATATTGAAGGCTTCAACCCTCAGAACCACTGCAGACCACGTTTCATCAATTTTCATCCTAGATCAAACAGAATCAACACAACTCTTCATAAATATCAACAACCTTGTATTTTACCCAATAGTTCAAACAGAACAGTGAGACCACTGTAATAAGAACATCAGAAATAACCCAAACTTTATAATAAATATGCAGATACAAAATAAACCCCGAACATTCATCAACTTAAAATGCATACGCTACTTCGCTTCACTGAACCCGCGTGTATACACGCTTTCCTTCACACCAACCTATGTATAGCTTTGTGAGTATTATTTTTCAGAATGTAATCAGCCTCAGATCCAGATCTGAGGCATTCAGTCAGACATATTCTCAGAAATGTAGAACCCTTAGACAGTCAGTTAGCCTTAACCATGTTTTCTCACTCGTTAATTAAATTTGTACATAATCATCTTGGCAGCAAATATAGTGTTCAAATAACCCAACCAAATCCTGATTCGACTATAATAGCTTGACCAAGTTATAGTTACCACAACTAGACTATTCCTTGTTCACTTAAGAACTTCCTATAACTCATCTTAGGATACTCATGTCGAATCTCAAATCATACAACTTAATAAGTTACGAAGACAAGGCTCACATCCAACCCTGGTCGTAAAACAACTAAGCAACATATTTTATATCTTGACATGCCATAACACCTAGCACATCTAACAATCCCTTGGCACTATGTGGCACCTGTTAGCATCCCCTTCATTCCTTGGCATGATTTGGCACTCCCTAGTGGATCCTACCACTTCCTGACACCTAACACACCTAAAACTCACTGACACAAAACTTCAAGCCCTTGAACTCCAATATAACCCAATCTTTACAATTGTTTACAATAATAAGTCCATTATACATACTTCTCCTCTTAGAGTTGGGCAAAGAGGGAGAATACTTCATTGATGCCGACCTTGAAAATGAACAACCTTACCTACTCATTGGTTGGACTCTCCACCACTAGTTGAAGAAGTATATGTGCCCAGAATCAAAGATGATATCATAACATGAGTTATCGACAATTGAACATAATTATCATGGATCTCATGGACAATATACGATGAGAATTTTTGAACTTAGGAAACATTTTCTCATACTCTACTTAATCTATGGGTGGTAGGGCTTCAATTTTTCCATTTACTAGGAAATATCACCCTAAAATTCAACCGTTGAAGAATAAATCCTATGCTAAATCACACCTACCTTCATATTTTTAAGATCTCCGTGAGAACTCACCTATGACACTTAAAGTCAGTGCCCTTTAGCAACTCGAATAGTGGAATATAAGGTGTTCCAATAAGAGGTAAAATCCTTTATCCTTCACCTTTGTCAAGACTTATAGAGACACCTACAATCTATACCCCTCCTTTAAGTCAACATGAAATTTTGGTTTTTTCTACTTCCTTTACATAACCTCCCTTCAAGGGCATACTCATAAGAATAGCTCATGGTTGAAATATTACGACAACAAAATGGGGCACACTATCTCTTTACAAGATTTCAAGGAAGGGGTATTGGAAAATAACCATCGTATCCCTTACAACCCTTACGACCTTCTCAACACATAAATGAAACGATAGACTAATAACTAGACCCAAAGATAGATCGCAATGTTAAAGACAAAACCCAAATAGAAAGAATCACAACATGGATTAAACATTGGCATTGAGTTTTGGTAAAATCAAGGACCTCCTTTCAAGATCATGACCTTATTTTCAGAATTTTCAAATGGAAGGTTTAAAACCCACATTAAAAATGGGAAATTTGCACCTTAGAATTTGCAACCTTTGCCCAAGACGAAGACGAATCTATCTAATGGACTAATTTGGATATATCAGGTCTTGGATTTCTCGAGTACCCAATCAATGTTTTTGAGGCCAACTTCCTAGCTGCAATGAAATTTAGTACTATTGAGGAGGCAACTTGAAAAATATCTCTAATAGGATACATTTTTCCTTCTTTTTTTTGATTTACAACAAACCTTAGTGCCTCTCCTTTCTTATCTTCCTCTTCCATTCTCCAAAAAAAATCATTAATATTATATCATAAACACTTTATATAGGTAAGCATTGCAATCATTTTCCTCAACTGACGAGGCACCTTTACACCTCAACCCATGCAAGTGGACCCAAGTCCATGGTACAACCCATCATACTCTTAGATGGTTCTAATTATCTCCTCAAAACTAGGGCATAACACATATTACAATGCAAAATGGTTAAGACATCTCAAACTCGTGGGTTTTTTCCTTCATGAAACATAATATAGCTTGTGCTCATCAAACACAATGCACTAACATCGCTAACGCACACCAAAAGTACAAGATACCCATAAGATGTGGCCTACACCCTTGCACCTTCCTGACACTCCATGAAAAATCTACTCCAATGGTCACCTTCTAAGTTCTGATAACTCCTTTTTCAACATGAAAAAACCACCTATATATGTTGCAACAACCTTGCCAACTTCTTTAGTGGGTTCCACATATATTTCACATTTTTTCTTTGTCTTTCAAAGTGGTAGTGCCAAGGAGAGGGTATCAACTTCAATCAAAGAATGTTCAATTAGTACCACTGCTAAGTTTCCTTTGTGCAGCTTGTCAAATATCTTAAGTTTGCTTCAAAACTTCTCATGGTGCTTAACTTTCTTTTCTACACCTCTAAGTGAGACTACAACCCCCTAAAACCTCTCTAAGTATTCCACTTCTTCAACCCTTGTCAGAGTCTTCTTAGACATGCACTCGTGCCTCAAGGAGAACATAACACTAGCATATCGAATGTGCATGCTCATTCTATCTTTTAAAGCCTCGCTGAAACCACATTATCAAACTGCCTAAAATGAAATGTTCACATCTTAAGACAAACACACATATTTTACTTATGACAACCTAAACTATGAGAGTGTCTTCAAAATGACTCTATTTTCTCAAGATGAAAACATAAGCTCTTACAACCCCATTCACACAACAATTTGAATATATTTAACCTAAAAAATGGTACACACCCTACTCCTTCCAAATTTGTCATATGACATTTAAAAGACTAATACTTTTTAACATTAAACCGACTTACCATATACTCTCTTTTGTTGACACTCACTCAAGATTAAAAAAAAATTAAATGTTTTCAATACAACCAAGTTAGAAGTACTTTCACATTAAAATTCAAAAAATACAACATTCCTATCTCAACAAATTTTAATAATAAAATCATTAAATAAAAATAAATAATCTTAAAAATAGATTATTATTATAATAAATATACCAAAATATTAAAAAAAAAAAATGCTTTCCATCACAACCAAAAACATACAATAAAGCGTTAGTTTTTCAAAAAATTTGGAAATAAAATTCGTAAGTATATATTTTTTCGATTTTTATAGGGCGGGAATGAAAATGTTTACTCTCACAGCATCTAAGTAGAATATTTTGGACTTGCACAGGGCGGGAGCGAAAACCAGAGAGTTGGGACTTGGGGTTTTATCAGTGGCAGACCCGATATCTGATCTCGAACCCCACCATCAGATCTTCACTCCACACAGAGAGGAGTACACAAACCTCAGGTATCTAGTTCTACTACTTTTTTTTCGCATCCATGCTTGTATGTTTCGGCTTTAATCTTTGTGCTGCATTTTGTTACTATATGCAGGGATGGCGTTGGCTTTTGATGAGTTCGGGAGGCCATTTTTCATAATAAAGGAGCAAGAAGAGAAGACCTAAATGAGAGGTTTAGATGAAGGCCAGCATTGTGGCCAACAGGGTTGCTGCGAGAATCATCTGCACCTCACTCAGCCTCAAGGGAATAGAAAAGATGCTTCAAAGCCCTGTTACACTAAAAATTGTCACCCTGAAATTCTGCCGTGTGTATGAGCTCATTATTACTCATACTTCTCCCTTTTTCAAGTCTAACATATTAGTTCCTCATGTCAAGCCTTGAAAATCAGAAAAAATTCCTAAAAATCTCCTAAACTTTGGTGTCGCAATTTCTGGCTATCTTGCCTGTGGTCCCGCACCCAATGTTCAGCTTTCCTGCGTTCCTGAATGCACTTTATCTTTGTTATAGGTGCAGACCCCTATAAGATTAAAAAGGCGCAAGTAAATCCCAAAAAGCTCAATAAAAGTGAATTCTGGAAGCTTCTAGAATGGATTTTGCGGTGGCAGAACCGCTCTTGTGAGGTGCATGAATCCCTTACCTTATGGAGCTAACCCCTTGATGTGAGGAGCTTATCCCTTTGAATGAGGATTCTATCCCTTCCATTTGAATAGAAAACCTCCTTTTCCACTATAAAGAGTATCAGGTATCCTCAAAGGAGTTCAAGCCTAAGAATATTTTATGTTAAGTATTGACGATTCAGTCTCAGTTAACTAAGAATTTTGAGAGGAGAGATTACATACCTCTATTCGTCTTGGTTGGAGTAACTTAAGTCAAAGCAAGAGACTCCCTGCTAGACCTAAAGTCCCCAACATCAAGGCTCAGGTTGTCAGGTTTTCTTCTTTTGAAATTAATACAAATATACTTATTTTTATCAATAAGCTATTTGTTAATGGTTTATTTCATAGATTCTTTGATCACTATGATAAGCATGGTTTATGATGATGTCTATACAGGTGTTATGTAATACTTTGCTTGTTTGTGACTCTAGGTTTACAAGCGAAACTCCTTCAAGTGCGCGAAGGATAACAACAACTTCAAACAAGCACTGGAAAACGGTGTCCTTAACATCCAGAGAGTTAGAGATCATATATTCCAGAGAAGATTAGCTCATTTAATGTTTATGTTGGGATACTTTTTAGTACTAGAGATCAAGCCCTGTCCACAATACGGATTAATCCACACAACAAATTGGCGACTCCACTAGGGATGGAACTTGTTGTTTTTGGTTCTCTTTTATTTTGACTTGAGGAAACGTTTTCCTGGTTTTTGATTGATAAACATTTTCCTGGGTAGCTTAGGTTTTCTCTGTTTTTTAAAATTTTGAAATCCTTTAAGTTTTTCTCTAGTTTTTCCTGGGACCGCACTTTGCCTTATTTTCACAGTGCGGGCAGTTTCACACTTTTCCTGTGTAAACAGTGCAGGACCGCACCTGTGATATCCTGGAGCCTGCGAACCCTGTTAAAGTCTTGAAAAACTTCAGATTTCTTTCTTTAGTTTATCTTGATTTTGATTTTCAGTTTTTGTTTTCTGCCCAGATTGATGATTGTTTCTGTCAAAAGCTTTCTGTTAATAAGTCTCAACAGTATTGGTGTTTTGATGATTTTCTAGAAGTTTTGCGTTTTGGATTGCATTTCACTTGGTCTTTGTAGCGATTTGAAGCATTTGACATTTTGAATTACCTCAGATTACCTTGGTCTTTTGGTCTTTTGCTGGATCTGACCTGATTGTGAAATCATCCTTTATTGAGAAATAGAGTTACCTGTTTCTTTTCAAATCTTCGAAAAGAAACTTTGTTATTGGTTTTTGAATTTCATTTTTAATAAAAACATAATTGAGTGTTTTCGATCTGTTTGTTATTCTGGACAAATAGATTCTTAGTTTGTTGAACAACTAAGTAAAAACATTCTTCAAAAAATCTTAAAGCTTTTATTCATTTAGATTATTAAAGTTTGTAGTTTTGAGTGCTATTAAACTTTGTAGATCTCGAAATTAGTTTGTATTTTTGAGTGCTTTTAAAATTTCTAGCTTTATTTTGAAGGAAAATTGTTTTGTAGCTTCGAGTTTTTGGAAAGTGAAAGGATTTTTATTGTGAGCTTTGATAATTTATTGGAAAAGACAAAAATATTTTCTTTCAAGTAATCTTTATGTTTAAAGAAGGAATTGTTTATTAAAAGAGTTGCATTCTCTAACTTTTCCTTAATTAGAATTTCATTGAAAGAAAACAATCTGATTATCATTTTTAGGTGCATTTTTAGTGTCTTTTTGAAATCGAGTCTTCACACCATCAGAGTTTCATTTCTGCACCCATTGACTTAAGAAACAGCTCTTAAAAGTAACGCTTAATTAAAATTCATCTAGTAATCTTTCTATTTTTTAGGGCTCTTATCACCAACATAGCTTAGGCTAGTATCTTGGAGTAGGGAGTAGTTAACTCTCCAAGGTAGTAAAAACAAACAAGTATACAAATCTTGCGGTAGGAGATAAATCCAATTGTTATTTGTATAATCTGGGAAGCTTCTCTTAAAGAAGTCAATCACGAGATCATGTCCGAACCTTTGAGACAATCAATTCTATTTCATTGGGGAAGATAGAAGATTTTGCGCGTATTACAAACGGTAAACCTCGAATTAACCATTGTCGAGGAGCCTGGGGTCACTTGTCGGTAAACCTCGGATTAACCATGTCGAGGATCCTTCAAGGGGATTGAGCTTGCTACTCTACCTTTGCGCGTGAAATCGGATCTGACAAGAAAATGTATAGAAATGGAAAATATGCCCAAGAAATAACACCATAGAAGATAAAACTTCAGATCTTCATTAATATCCAAACCCTTGAGGTAGGGCAACACCATACATTCACTCCTTACGGAAGGAGATCACTCCACAAGCCATATGCTTTCCAATACAATAATCCTTCACATCTCTCAATGGAGAGACTCTAGCCTCTATATAAGTTTCATACATGCAATACCATGGGTATTTACCATGGGTATCTCAATACCATACATCCAATACAATGGGCTTATGACTTTATTCCCTAGCCACATGTGGTCCCTTACATAATGTGGGTTAACCAATTTATTTATTAACTATGGCCCAATTATTTATCATTCTTATATTATTACATCATATTATTCCCTTGGGTACCTCCCTTTGTACCCTATATTATCCCTCCAAGGTACACTACATAATGAAGCTTTGATACCACTTGTAGTAGATCTGATAAGAAAATGTATAGAAATGGAAAATATGCCCAAGAAATAACACCATAGAAGATAAAAACTTCTCGTGATTCTCATTAATATCCAAACCCTTTGAGGTAGGCAACACTGATACACCACTTAAGGAAGGAGATCACTCCGCAAGCCATATGCTTGTGCATACAATAATCCTTGACATCTTTCAATGGAGAGACTCTAGCCTCTATATAAGTTTCATACATGCAATACCATGGGTAGTTACTTTGGGTATCTCAATACCATACATCCAATACAATGGGTTTATCACTTTATTCCCTAACTACATGTGGTCCCTTACATAATGTGGGTTAACCACTTTATTTATTAACTATGGCCCAATTATTTATCATTCTTATATTATTACATCATATTATTCGCTTGGATACCTCCCTTTGTACCCTATATTATCCCCCCTAGGTATACTACATTGGAGTAGGGAGTAGTTAACTCTCCAAGGTAGTAAAAACAAACAAGTAGACAAATCTTGTGGTAGGAGATAAATCCAATTGTAATTTGTATAATCTGGGAAGCTTCTCTTAAAAAAACAATCACGAGATCATTTCCGAACCTTTGAGACAATCAATTCTGTTTCATTGGGGAAGATAGAAGATTTTGCGCATATTACAAATGGTAAACCTCGGATTAACCATTGTCGAGGAGCCTGGGGTCACTTGTCAGTAAACCTCGGATTAACCATGTCGAGGAGCCTTCAAGGGGATTGAGCTTGCTACTCTGCCCTTGCGCGTGAAATCGGATCATAGACTATTCCCCCAGTTATATTTGTTACTGTTGGTAACCTTAGTGTCCATTATCTTAAGATTATTTTCTGAGGTGACGGTGAAGGAAAGATCTCACTGTACCTGGAGTAGACGTCGACTAGACTCACTTGGACTCTCTGGGGGGTTTTTTTCACACGAGATGGTTTTGCGAGGAAACTTGTGCCAGTCTGTTTCATTAAGTAGGTTGTCGGGGTAACTGTTCCAACCGCCCTTTCTGTGTTAAAATTATACTAAGTTGGATTTCATCACCAACAGGTGTTTTTAGTATGGAAAGCTACTGTTTTTGTGTGGTTTGAACTCTTAGATTTTTTAGCGTGTGATTTAGCTGTTTGGTTTTTAGCGACTTTAGGTGTTTTCGTTGAAACTTTATTTGTTTGCGTGTGATTAGTTAATTTTTAATCGTGGCGGAATTGCCGAGACAATCTCGTAGACTACAAGGGAAACCCCCTGAATATTCACCAAGTCAGCTTGAAGGGCTTCGTGCTTTGGTATCATCCAGTAGTGGTAGGATTCGATCAACATAAATTGGAAGTTCCTCTATAGTTGTTCATCCTAATCATAAAATACCTACAACAGAATACATTCAAGAACCGATTTCAGTTTCTGAAGTTACTGGTAGTATTCCTGCTTCCAGTGAACTGGCTGACGAACCTGAAATCTCTGAGCCTGAAACTAAACCTTCTTTTTTAGAAACATCCTCAGGATTTATTTCACCAACTTCTAGTGATCTTGGTTCACCTAGGGTAAGAAATATTGTCACTGACGATCTTCTAGCTAGTCTTATTTCCATTGAAGAACTTACTAATCCAGACGATGATATATATCTTCCCGACTCCCCTCAATATTTAAATCTTAGGGAGCGTGAATCTATTTTCTACATCCCTATTCGAACTAGTGCTTGGTATCTATCCTTAACAAAAATTTTAGAGAATCCGGGTCTTTCTTTTTCTCCACCTCGAGTTCCATTTCATCCTACACCCAGAGGTTGCTATCCGCCATCCATTATGGTCAGAGAGTCATCCATGTTTTCCCAGACACCGAAATCATTTTTACACGGTGGTCCTTCTATTCCTTCAGGATATCAGGCTTTTTATGGTACTTTCTCGAGAGTGACTCCTCAACCAATTGAACAAGTGTTGTCATCTCGTAATAGTGGTGTTAAAACTGAAATGTTGAACACAGCGCAAATCTATATGATGTCTGGTAATATTCTGAATCCTCAACCTCAAGGCAGTCAGTTACCGCCTGGGGGGCCAACACAGGGAAATCCGTTACCGCCTGGGGGGCAACCTTCAGGTAGTCAGTTGCTGCCTGGGGGGAAACCTTCAGGTAGTCAGTTACTGCCTGGGGGGCAACCTTAAGGAAGTCAGTTACCGCCTGGAGGGCAACCTCAAGGTAAATTTTTCCCAAGACAAACTGTGGAATCATATTATTTTGGGGGACAACCCTAAGGACAGTACACACCTCAAGGGTATCAACCTTCAGAACAGTATATGCCCCAAGGTCAACCCCAAACTCAATATGCTCCTCTGGGTCCTTATCAACCCCAGCTTCAGTACGCACCTTAGGGTTATCAACCTTAAGGTCAGTACCCAATTCAAGGTTTCCAACAGCCTTCTGGTCAACCATCCATTCAAGGAGCCGGAAATGCACCACTTACTTATCAACCCTACGTTCAACCAAGTTATGGTCGTTACGTTCAACCTTCTGCGGGACAATACCTCGGAATGAATATGGTGTGGGATTCGTCCCAATATCAACAGCCTATGCAGCCTAATGTGCAGTTTCCTTATCAACCTGGATAGCCTTTAATTTCTGGTCCAACTCAGCAACCTATCCAGCTTACTATCCAAACTCCTGCACCTGGTCCTATTCAGTAGGCTGGTCCTAGTTCGCCTAAGACTCCGCCTCAAATTTCTACAACAGCTGCTACGTCTATTCAACCTCTAACACCTATTTCTGGAGTATCTGTAACCCCGAGTTCGTCTATCCCTGCATCCGTGCAAATCCCTCAAGTCTCTGTACCTCAGTCAGGATCTCTGGTTCAGACTTTGGTTCAGATGCCTACGGGACAAGCTGGTACAAGTACAGTTGTCACAAGTCAACCGCAATTCACATATCAACCGTACCAGGGACAGCCGCAATTCAGTCCCTATACACAAAATCCAAACTATCAGTATCAACTGTACCCTGGCTATACTTATCAATAGCCTCAACAACCCCAGTTCGGCACGATTAATCATGGTTTTCCAGGAGGTTATACAATTCCTAATGCTAATCCGATTCCCAGTTATCCTGGGTATCCACCTCCTGGAACTGCTTTGGCTACTCAAGGTTTTCGTGACCCTAACCGTCAGTTACCATTTATCGCAACTTTGGATTTACCTAATCTGACGCGCCTTACAAATGATCCAATTTTCTATTATCAGTATTGGCCGCCAATGCCGCATAAGGTGCCCAGTGATATACCAAAATTTGAAGGTAAGTCGGGAGAGGATCCATCAAATCACGTCATGACATATCACCTTTGGTGTGCGTCTAATTCAATTATTGATGATTCGATTCGCTTGCGTCTCTTCCAAAGAACTCTTATTGGTCTTGCAACCAAATGGTACATTGAGTTGCCACGAGGCTCGTTTCATAACTTCAGCCAGTTAGAAACTGCCTTCTTGACTCATTTTCAGTTGCCAGTCAGATACGACAATGGCACAGAATTATTAACTTCGCTGAAACAATCCATGTCTACGTATATTTCTGATCATATTCATGAATGGCGACGTAGGAGACGTTTGTTGAAATTTTATATTCCCGATCAAATTTTGGCAGAATGGTTTTTTAAATAATTGTTACCCAAGATTACTGAAGATGTAGCTAAGGCTGGTGTTGTTACTGAAGAGCAAGTAATTGCTTAGGCTCAATACCTTGACCTCGTTTATACGTAGTCAGGTACTTTACATGAAAAAATCCCAGACCTTCCAAAATAAGGTCAAATAGTTGCTGCTCCTTCAGGGTCTCATGCCGCTGACGGTATGATTGGTATGGTCAATACTAAAAGCAAGAATAAGTCTTCAA
The DNA here is from genome assembly GCA_034641835.2 of Pinus albicaulis. Taxonomy (NCBI): domain Eukaryota; kingdom Viridiplantae; phylum Streptophyta; class Pinopsida; order Pinales; family Pinaceae; genus Pinus; species Pinus albicaulis. The sequence continues at coordinate 426,069,003 of CM076582.1, forward strand.
ATAATTCTTCTCCAATTATAACTTTACCTGATTCCCCGAAAGGAGAATCTTCCCCCGAAGTTTCTGCCAATATTCATGTTGTGGAGACATCTACAACTAAATCTAAATCTGGTAGTAAAAAGAAAGGGAAGAATAAAAACAAAAAGAATTTGAAAGAAAAAACTGATAAAAATGAGTCCAATGACGAAAAACGTAAACCACGTTATCCTTGTTACATTTGTGACGAATATCATTTTACTAAGGAATGCCCACATCGGGCCGAGGTTGCAAAATTCGTCAAAGGTTCACAACCTGTTGTCTTGAAGGATCCCTTTCCGACTCAGGATAGTAAGATGGTTGGTTCTACCTCGACTGCTTTAGAAGAGCCAATTTTGATGATGTCTCATGTAAGGATTGCGACACGATCGCAAGATTATGGTACTAAGAATCCTGTTGATGGTAAAGAAGAAGAATCTTCTAATGCAAATACATCAACTACACCTCCTCCTGTTTTTGGTCTACTACAGATCAAGAAACCAAATCCAGAATTAATAATCAAACCGCCTGCTAAAGGTGTTCTTCGTAAATCAGCTTTCAATCCACATGCGAGAGCTACTCAGAATTACAACATTGTTGAAGACTTAGTTATTTCTCCTTCAGTGATGTCGGCTTTGGAAGTGCTGCAATCATTCCCAGCACAGTGTAAATTGCTTTTGTCTGCCATAGGAGCTGTTGATATTCAGGATTCTAATCTTATAATATTCGATCTAGAAAATAGTACACCTCGCCTACCTCACCAAATGGCTTTCCAGATACCAGTGTTAGTAAAAAACAGACCGATCTATCGGACTGTGATTGATGAGGGAGCTTCAACGTGTATTATGTCGATTCAGTGTTGGAAATCACTTGGTTCTCCTACACTGAAACAATCTCTGACGATTCTTAAGGCTTTTGATGGTCGAGGTTTCCACCCTTTTGGTATTTTGCAAGATTTACCCATAGGGGTTGAAGGTAAAATTGTAAATCTAGATGTGGAAGTGGTTGATGCCCCTCTTGATTACAACCTTCTTCTAGGTTGTAGTTGGTCTTATGCTATGACTGCTGTTGTCTCTTCGGTTTTCCGACTCATAAAATTTCCATATCAAGGAAGGATCATTACAATAGATCAGTTAACTTATTTTTCTTCCGACCCAGCCTCGACAGAAACAATCCAGCATGTTGGTAAAGCGACTATCCCGTACAAGGATGTTGGAGTAGGTTTGATTAAAGATTCTGGTTTGCTAGGAACTTTTTCCATTCCTACTCCTAACGTATGGCCTTCTGTTGCAACTATTCATATGATTTCGTCAGACTCTCTTATGTTTGATGATCCTTGGATTGTACCTTCCGAATCCGAGTTAGACTCAATTGATGGCATGATTCCTTTGAGTCCATTTGAACTTGCATATCAAGCTGTACAGTCATTTTCCGACCCCTCTTCAACCGAAATTGATCCAGTGAATGGGATCCATGAGGAATCACTTTCTATATCTAGTTCGGCTACAACGGCATTTCCTGAACTTGTTCATAATGATGAGCAGATTCACGAGTTCTTGTCTATTGACGATTTACCATGGGAAGAGCTACATCATCGATCTTCATTTTTACCTGAACTAGATCATTTTGAAGATGATTTCGCTTCAATTTTTACTGCTGAATATGTCAAGGAACCGCAGAATCCATTGAAAAATCCTGATTCTGAGTTAAGTTTGGAAAACATTTCCTGAACGATTCCAATTGACATTTCAGTAAAACCTAGAATAATTGAAAACATTCATATAGGTGCTTCATGTACTGAAGAAGAAATTCAAACTTATAAAGCGTTATTTCAAGAATTCCGTGATGTGTTTGCCTGGTCCTATGAAGAAATGCCAGGAATTGATCCGTCAATTGTCGTACATGAAATCAAGACTTACTCGGATGCCAAACCCGTCCATCAACGTCTACGTCAAATGCATCCTAGAAAAGTTGCTGCTATCAAATCAGAGGTTGAAAAATTGCTTCGTGCAGGTTTTATTTATCCGATTCCCTTAACGGATTAGGTATCTAATATTGTTCCTGTGAATAAAAAACAGGGAACGATACGATTATGTATCGATTATAGGGATATTAATCGAGCTTGTCCTAAAGAAAATTATCCAACTCCCTATATCGATCAAATAATCGATGATTGTACCAGCAGTGAAATGTTTTCCTTTATGGAGGGTGTAATCAAATAAACATACTCCCTGCTGATCAGCCAAAAACAACTTTTATTTGTCCGTGGGGGACATTTGCTTACTACAAACTACCCTTTGGATTGAAGAACGCTGGAGCAACTTTTCAAAGGGCAATGTCTTATGCATTTCATGACATTAAGCACATTGTGCAACCGTATCTCGATGATTTACCTGCTCATTCATCACGCAGGGCTGACCATCTCACACATTTACGTGCCATCTTTATGAGATGTTGGCATTATCGAATTCGGCTAAATCCACACAAATGTGTTTTTTGTGTAGAGTCGAGTCGTTTACTAGGATTTGTTGTCTCGAAATCAGGTATTCACGTCGATCCGTCGAAGGTCGAAGCTATTGTCAAATTACCTCCTCCTTCGACTTTACGCCAACTCCAAAGTTTGCAGGGGAAAGCAAAAATTTTACATCGATTTATTCCTAACTACACCGAGCTTACAAAAGGTTTTACCCAGTTGCTAAAACAGAACATTCCATTCTTTTGGGATGAGATCGCTGATCGGTCTTTTGACGCACTTAAACACGCGTTCACCCATGCACCGTTACTGCATCCTCCCAACTACAACCAGGATTAAATTTTATATCTCGCCGCTTCTCATTCCACCATTGGGATGGTGTTAGTTCAGCAAGATGAATCTCATACTGAACATGTGATTTACTATCTTAGACGAAATCTGCATCCGACTGAGATTAAGTATACACATGTGGAGAAATTGGCTTTGGCAGTTGTCCAAGCTGTGCAACGATTTAGACATTACATATTGTTACGCAAAACTACAGTAATTTCTGATTGCAACCCTATGATGCACATTTTGACCAAACAATTGCTATGGGGAAAGTATTCCAAATGGATAGTCATCCTGCAGGAATTCGACTTGGAATTCGAAAAATCCAAGGCGAAGAAATCCTTGGTCTTTGCGGAACTAATGTGTGATTTCCCCTCTACTGATACTGAAACTGTGGCACAGCATCCCATTGTAGACGAATCTCTGTTTCTTATCAGTACTCTTGATCCATGGTATGGAGATATCATTGTTTATCTCCAAACCTAATCCTTTCGGCTTGAAATCTCGCAATCTCAGTGACGGAAGATACGTTTCCAATCCCAAAAGTATAATATTATTGGTGATACTCTTTATCGTCGTGGAGCGGATTCTATTTTCCAACACTGTCTTATTCATGAAGAAGCTGAAAAGGTTTTAAATGACTGCCATTCTGGGGCATATGGCGGTCATATGTCTAGGTATGCCATAGCCCAAAATATATTGCGCGATGGTTATTTCTGGCCTTCGTTATTCAAAGATTATATTTATGCAGTCCGGAAATGCCACAATTGTCAACTTTTTGATCGTAAGATGCGCGCGCCACCCACTCCTATTCATCCCATAATTGTTGTTGGTCCTTTCGCAAAATGGGGTATCGATTTTATTACATGTAACCCTCACTCGGCCGGGGGGCATGCCTATATTATCTTAGTAGTAGATTATTTTACTAAGTGGGCCAAGGCGATGCCTACATTTTCGGCTGACGACAAGACTGCTGCAACTTTCATATTTAATCACATAATTGCTAGGTTCAGTGTTCCTCAAGCCATTATTACTGATCATGGAAGCCATTTTCGGAATGTCATGATGACTGAACTGACAGAACAGCTTGGCCTCCGCCACGATAGTTCCACTCCATATTATCCGCAAGCCAATGGTCTGGTCGAAGCCATAAATAAATTTTTAGTCACCATGGTCAGACGAATTATTGGTATTCACAAAATGAATTGGCATTCCATGTTATTTTTAGCACTTTGGGCATACCGAACCTTAGTCAAAACATCAACTGGTTTCACTCCCTTTCAACTCGTTTATGGTTTGGAAGCTATGTTGCCTATTGAATGCGAAATTCCATCTTTGAAATTAGCCATAGAGTTACTCCCAGCTACATCTGAAGAGGAGAAACATTTTTTATACTTGGCTCAATTGGATGAAAATCGGAGAAACGCTGCAATAGCAAACGAGGCTCATGCCAAAAGAGTAAAAGCTGAGTATGATAGAAGTGTTACCCCTCGAAATTTTTCAGAAGGAGACCTAGTCTTAGTTTATGATCAAGCCAACGATAAGCTAGGAGCTGGGAAATTCGTGCCCATGTGTCATGGTCCTTTCATTGTTAAGCGAAAGCTGGTAAAAGGGGCCTATGAGCTGATATATTTTGATGGTATCCCTTTAGATAAGACAAGAAATGGGTTATATCTGAAGCAATATTATGCTTAAAACCTGGTATGGAGATCTTTTTTTAGGTTATATTTCTTTACTGCTGGTGTGTCTTAGATTAGAAAGGTGTGCCTAGTTTAGAAGTGTGTTTTATCACTATTCCTACTTATCTGAGTTTTACTCTTGATATTGCAGATGTCGACCTCTCTTCAAACCTACATTGGTTTTGCTGATGGTGCCTGTCGTAGTACATGGAACATTTCTTCCGCAGCTTGGGTTATCTATTCACCCTTTGACGAGTTAGTTTTCATGCATGCGGTAAGCCTTGGTCAAACAACGAATAACATTACCGAGTATAGTGCAATGATTGAGTTACTATCTAAGTCCATATCATTTGGGATTCGTAGTTTGACTGTGAGGTTGGATTCTGAACTTGTTGTATTACAGCTTAACAAGGTTTATGCCATTAGAAATCCAGTGTTGTTACGGTTATTTTTAAGAGTTCGTCTCTTGGAACGTGAATTTGACTACATTGAATATCAACATATTCCAAGACATTTAAATACATTAGCAGACGCAATTGCTTCTAGTATGATAAATCGACATTTGCAGTGATCAAAATAGTAAAACAAATAACATTCATAACATGTATACAGATAGCCGGTAAATAGTGTTATATCATAGGATATAAGTGTTTGAAAAAAATATACATCGTCTTTGATCATAGGTTGGAAACACCTTATGATTGGTAAATGATAACACAAAAATTCAAAATATGAGTATACAACACGATCATCCCATCACTGATGGTGATCACGATAAGAAACCACTGCCCGAGCCACCCGGCACAGGAACCTCCTACAAGGTCTTGGAACACCAATCACGTATCTCTGCAATCTGAGTGGAATGTCATCTATGTCTGTCTCCGGAATGTCTAGAGTCAAACACTCTAGATGATGCTCTAAATCAGTCAAGATTTCTGCTGATTGGCCTGCTGGAGCTGGTGCGGCTGCAAATGGTTGTCTTCTTTCATAAGGTTGGAGATGGACTGGTTTCCGTGGGCCCACATCTGTATTCAAAAAAACTTTGGTTATTAATTTTCAAGACGATTTAAAAAATAAATTTTTTTTAGAACTTATAAACTGTTGAAGAAAGATTTTTTACCTGAGTCATCCCACTGTTCCCCTGCTGGGAGAGTCATCTCTCGATCGCCGTGGAAATCTATCCCGGTGTATGGAAAGTCCTCTATGACAAAAAGTTGGCGATCGAGCCAACGAAAATATGAAGAAGGAAATCGAACAATCTCAGTGCCCTCAATACCATGACGGGCCATCAGTGTGGACCAACGAACCATCCTAGGTTCTTTAAGTCGACCGACATCAACAAGGATACTCTGTGGAGCTAGCATCGGAATCCTCTCTAGAGGAAAGGAGACGACAATGGATCCATATCCAAAGTTATTCAGTTTCCCATTTTTTGCTCTAGTTAGTTGGCCTTTTATATTAGCCAACACAACGTCACACCAGTTGAAGGTGGTGCCGCGAAAACAGTCCACAGCAATGCACATCTGAGAACCGATAGCTACATGCAATGCTGCACTCTCGCACAGCTTGGTAACAGTAAATGCAATAACTTTTAGCTCGGGATGGATGATAGCCAAGATTAACCATTTTTCCTTTGTCCGTTTTGTATCATTATACCTTCAAGACCACCGATGTCACTGCCACCCGGCCTAGTCTCAAACAAGGAAAGTTGTGGAGAGTTGTTCGCCCTCTTGGACAAACTAAATGACAAAATGTCTCAAACATTTCTAGTTTATAATACCACATGAAACACTAGTCCCGTATTGTTTGACTTATTTACCAGACATGTCGTAGCTCTACCTTTTGCTTCATGTTTTATACCTGGATCAGTAACCCTGGGATGTTTAATTTTTGTATTTATGGGTATGAGTATTGCGTGTCATCACTTTTCCCTATGTGCACGTTTTCGATGTCTTTCTCATCTTGTTAATCCCCACAATATGATGAACAATTTAATTTCATACCAACAAGAAGAGGAATTTTGTATAATAAATCATGGGGGACCACACTTTACCTTTGTAAACAGTGCGTAGGAACGCACGCGCTCTGTAAGGAAAGTGCGGACCCATGACTTTTTTCCTTGTGGGAAAAAGTCGAGGTCCGCAGGTACCATGTGTGTCACCTGCGAACCCCCGCGGGCGATTTTCGAACCATATTTTTCCCTTAAAAATAAGATTTAAAGCCTAAAAATGAATTGTAAACGGATGAAATACAAGATTAAGAGGTCGTGGATTACCTGGGACTAACGGTTCTCGATTTCAACAGATGGATTTTCCAGAATCTTCATAGGAACTTTTTTACCCAAAAGATTCTACTTTTCACTCTGAACTTGAACGGTAAAAATGAAGTTGAAAAGTCCTTTTTATAAGTTTTTTTGAATAGATGAATTTTTAATTAATTTATTTTTCACTTTAAAAAGGGTATTTTTGAAGCATTTTTACTTATCTTAAACAGGTATGTGTAATGTTTTGAGTTTTTGTGCAGAAACAGGATTTTTCAGGTAAAATGATCGTTTTTCAACAAAGAGCATACCTTTATCACTTTTTCGGACTCTTTCAAAAATTTTACGAAAAAGTGAAACTTTGGAGTCCTCTTTAAGCCCTTTTTCGCATTATCTAAATACATACCACCTAGTACTTGATTGTTCACATCATAGTTAAATGAATAATCGCTTCTTTCAAGATAAGTTTACCTTTACTAATTCAATGACTATTTAAAAAAATGTACACGTTGACTAATTACGCTAACAGAGTTCTCTCTACATTATTTATCCTTTTCTAGTTCTAGAGATCATTAAATAAACGGTGCAAGTACACCCATGAGTTTTTCAAGCTTTTTCTTCTAATTTTAAATTAAAAACATTTAGTTTTCCACATCGACCTGTACTTAATAAATAGCGATCTGCTTCAATTTCAAACAGAACGAATACCTTCAGTTCGAATCTTAACTGTTGGACCTATCCTATGTGATGAGCTTATAAACAAGCAAATGTTATCCTCCTCAAGCTTGTCAAAAATAAAGAGGTACTTGTCAGAAATGGTGGGGGAAAAGAGAGGAAAATGGGCGTGTTTGTTGTATTTTGATTTTTCGAAAATTCAGTCAACCACTCTTGAACATGACACTTTCATTCACCTGGGTTGGGAAATCCTTTGCCTAACAGTTAATCAAACCTCATTGAAAGTTTTCATCCGGTTTCTGGATATTAGCTTTGGGTCAATTGTCACCAAGCCATTTGCAATGTCGTTATGTGTTCAAGAGGACAGTTTAAATAAACCATTCATCTGCAAAATATCTGTCATCCATTTTGACCATCCCTGAGTCAGTCCTTGCTAATATATTTTCAAAACTTGATCTATGATTTCATGTTGTGGGATTCCCTACAACAGATCACTTTCTATCGACGACAACTTATTATCTGGGAAGTTGATCTAGAAATCGTCAATGCCTTGAAATCTGCATGCCTTAATGGCAGGTTTCTCGCTTTCGACGACGGGTTACATCATCGACCTTCGATCGAATGATTCTGTGAGATGTTCGACTTCAGCTCATTCATTCACATTTCAAGGATTGTACTGGGTACTTTGAGAGCCATTGACATTACCGGTGGCTACTCTCACACTTGTTAACAATTTACATCATTGACTGGTAATCAAGTGGTTTCTACCATGTTCGACTTCGACACATTCATTCACATGGATAGAATCGTACTAGTTCGAGATGCAGAAATCAAGACCATGGATCTAGTTTCTACCATCCAGGCTGCGAGAAATTTTTTTATCATTTATACAGTGGAATATTTATAAACAGATGGTTGTGTCCATACTGTATTCACACATGTCTATACTATCATGTACTCAAAATCATTCCTGTATCAGAACAGTTGAATCAATTTTTAGTTATTTTAATCTGAGTATGGGAATGCCTACCTCAGTGATGATATGTATACATATACATTTTTTGCATTGAATTTTTTTACAGGTGCTGACTGGGGTGTCCACAGGATGATCCTTGAAATGATAAAGTACTGCACTCTTCATATATGACAGACTTCAACATCATCTATTCCAAACTTTGCACTTTAGGGGGCCATCTGTTACACTAAAAATTGTCACCCTGACATTCTGCCGTGTGTATGAGCTCATTATTACTCATACTTCTCCCTTTTGCAAGTCTAACATATCAGTTCCTCATGTCAAGCCTTGAAAATCAAAAAAAATTCCTAAAGTCTCCTAAACTTTGGTGTCGCACTTTTTGGCTATCTTTCCCGTGGTCCCGCACCCAATGTTCAGCTTTCCTACGTTCCTAAATGCACTTTATCTTTGTTATAGGTGCGGACCCCTATAAGATTAAAAAGGTGCAAGTAAATCCCAAAAATCTCAATAAAAGTGAATTCTGGAAGCTTCTAGAATGGATTTTGCGGTGGCAGAACCGCTCTTGTGAGGTGCATGAATCCCTTACCTTATGGAGCTAACCCCTTGATGTGAGGAGCTTATCCCTTTGAAGGAGGATTCTATCCCTTCATACTTGGAACAGAAAACCTTCTCTTTTCCACTATAAAAAGAGGCATTGGGTAGCCTCAAAGGGAGTTCAAGCTTTTAGAATATTTGAAGTTAAGTGCTGTTGAGATTTAGACTCAGTTAACTAAGACTTTTTGAGGAGAGATTACATACCTCTACTTGTCTTGGTTGGAGGAGTGCAGAACTTTTCAAAGTAAAGGAGACTCCGTCGTGACTTTAAAGTCCCCAGGCAAACATCAAGGCTCAAAGTCGACAGATATTCTACTTTTAAAATTAATACAAATATACTCATTTTTCTCAATAAGCTTTCAATCAATGGTTTATTTCATAGATTCCTTGATCACTATGATAAGCATGGTTTATGATGATTTCTATACAGGTGATATGTAATATTTTTCTTGTTTGTGACTTCAGGTTTACGAGGAAAACTCCTTCAAGCGCGCAAGGGATAACGACGAATTCAAAAAATCACTGGACAAACGGTAAGTCCTTAACACCTCTATAGAGCTTTTCATAGATCGTATATGCTTAGAGAAAGATTATTCTATTTGGCTATTTGTTGCTAGATACTTTTAGTACTAGGGAGATTGGTCTTGTCCGCAAGACGGATTAATCCATACAACACTCTTCAAATAATTTGAGCACTTCCTCCAGTAGAAGTCCTCAGCCTCTTGCTAGCTTTGGTAGAGTTTCGAGAAATGCATTAAGAATTCCAGTGTTTGTGGTCATAATTAAACCATCACAGGTTGTAGACCTCCTTTCTTCTAGGTTTAAGGACTCCCTCCTCAAATATGAGGGAAAATTCCTCTAGAAGAAGCCCTCAGCTTCTTGCTAGATTCAGAAGAGTTCTGGGAACTGCAATAAGTGTTGCGTTCTAGTGTTGGTGGTCATCCTTAAACCACCTCTTTATGCCAACATTTCAAAGAGATGATTCAGCCTAAGTGATGCCATGCATACTTTGTAGATTTGTATTACAACTCTCTTCTTGGACTGACACATACCCGTTTGGATTAAGGGGGGGAATGTTGGACACCTAATCCTCA